>JBAHVQ010000103.1:871663-891846 GCA_036872915.1 Nanipora kamurai
CTTCGGAATCCTCTTTTGACTCTGAAGATGACCGCCGCTAAGGCTGTCGAAACGTCAGTCACTTGTACCAACAGTTTTTCTTAAGAGTACACTAACCTGGACGATCAACTTCCACAAACATGTTAAGTAGATATGATCACCAATAAAAATTAATCCTTTTCTTGTTGTCTTTTTGGCTATATCTTCAATTTCTTTCTATTGCCCTTTTTTCTTAGGTGGTGATGGTCTTTACCTGAGTTAACTATGTCGTTACTGGTCCTTTTTAACCCTAACCCCAAACAAGTTGCTAGCGCTATTATTGTTAATCCTATACCTATTGTAACCCCTGATTTCTGTAGTATTTTGTTGAGCTCCTCTTTGCGCCAATCATCATAATATTCTCTCACTTCAGTTTTTGCTGTATCGTATTCTTCATAAGTAACTATTTTTCCTTCTGTGGTTTTGAATGTTCTATACGTTTTACCACTTTCAACTTTTCTCTCAATACCATATTTGAAAATTCATAATTGGTTAGCAATCCACTGCGACATATGTGCATATATTATAATGGTGCTATGTAAATTATCCCCTCTGCAGATCGCGAAGGCGCGATTCGGCAAGGGTACTAATCTCGATATGCCTGGGATCCATTTACCCGGAGATTTACCCTCGCTTTGCATTTGTATAAATGTATATATGTAAAGTCGAAGCCAGACTAACTTGATCGCGTGTCAAGTTGCGGTCTTGGGGCCGGTTGTATGAAAAGGTTAACTTTAATCATGATTAGTACTTAGTTTTAGCCAATCAGGAACAGAGGATAAGAATTTAACTAAGTTTCAATCACCCGACGGCTGACTTAATCATGATTAAGCGTTTTATACAACCGCGCCCTGGTTATTACTGATCAAACAACATAACAAGATAATCTGCAGCATGTCAATCGGTAGGTGCAGTCTCATTCCCAAAAAAAGAAACAAGTCATTTTTACAAATCTGGAGGAGCAGTTGATGGAAAACGTAAACGAGCTTGCACAATATGGTCGTTGCAATTACCTAAAAATACGAGGCATTCCCATC
The DNA here is from genome assembly GCA_036872915.1 of Nanipora kamurai. Classification (NCBI taxonomy): domain Eukaryota; kingdom Metazoa; phylum Cnidaria; class Anthozoa; order Scleralcyonacea; family Helioporidae; genus Nanipora; species Nanipora kamurai. The sequence continues at coordinate 872,719 of JBAHVQ010000103.1, forward strand.
TAGGAAAATGAGAACATTGATGACCTGGTTTGTTCCGTAGGAAATTAACGTTACCTTGAATGTCAAGGCAGAAGATACATGTTTTAGTATAAAGTTACCGACTTCATAAACGTAAGAGAACGAGACTAGATTCGTCATCAACTGTTAAGTACGTTAAGCAGGCTGTAAAACACCTATAGTTTAAAAAAATGCTTTAGAGACAAAACTACAATGACCTTGGTCTTGAAGGAGACTCTGCATGGCAGAAAGCCCAAGAAGGAATAAAGATTTCTTCAACAAATGTTAAGGCCGGTTTACACTATCAAACTTTCTGTGTTCACAGTATGCTTTGAATGAAGTGTGTGACAGTGTAAACACCCTTCAAAGACTTTCAGCGAAGATTTCGGAGTACTTTGAAGGAAGTTCAATGTGTTCTACTATGAACACAGAACTTCAAAGGAGCCCACTTCGTGGGTTTTGCGAGACTTTTGTGTGGGATATAGGGATTGCGTGAAGGCGTTATCTATTGGCGGGAAATTTCAAAAATTAAAATGTCTGCCAAAGTTTCAGACATTTCTGTTGACAAAAAGAAAAGACAAAGAAGTCGGCAACCGAAGCTAACGATAAATGGACTGACAGAGAGGTATAAGCTTTAATTTCCGAGTGGGCACGTGATAGCCTGTATAATGTGGCCCATGCCGACTACATGAAAAATGAAAAAAGACTGAATGCAGAAGAGAGAATTGCGGCTGTGCTAAACGAACATACAAAGCCTGAAGAGCCCCAGATAACAGGTAAGGTTTTAATCAAACCAGAAAAATGAGGAAGCTTAGGGTTTGTGAGAAACAAGGACATTTCTCGCTGGGAAACACTAAATCATAACAACAAACTTCATCTAGGCAGTACGTGACGACGGATTGGGGAACTTGGCAAATATTTTGAAGAAAAGATGAAAAAACAATAAGCTCGTTGGGGATCTTTGAAACTGGGTTTTCCTGCTATTACATAGTTTAAGTTTTCATTCTTGCATTTGGCTTTTTTTTAATAATTATTTTATATTTTCAATGAATTTACTAGAAACTTATAATAGCTATTATTATTAAACAACCATGCTTTATAGTTAACAATTATGTATATTTTCTTCAGTAAAAGATGTCAAAAAGAAAATGAATACGTTGAGAACATACCACCGATCCCTTTGGAAGTCTGTTGCGCATTCAAAGAAGAGTGGTAGCGGGGCTGCTGATGTAGTAACTCCTTCTTGGCAGTTCTTCGACCCGTTAAGCTTCTTAAATTATCACTACCAAGCCAGGGGAACAACATCAAACATCCCAAAAAGAATGCTTACGAGTAATGTGCAGGATGACAACAACAGTATCCCAGATATGACCGGTGATCAAATTGGGTGTTCTGATCAGTTTATTTATGATGTAAATAACCCACCTTCAGAAAAAATCAAGAAAGAAATGGAAACAAAGCCAAGAAGACGAGTTGATAAAGAAAAGTGTGGAAATACTTTCTGCTCCACCACCACTTCTGGTCCCCCCAAAAGAGTCAAATTCAGACCTGCTTTTTGGGGAACTAAATGGTTACAGCCTATCAAGCATCAAGGATAAGCGTACAAAAGATTTTGTCAAATTGCAAATACAGCAGATTTTATTTACTTACAGTCATCTAGAACCAGCTCCTTCACCAAGCAACTCTGGCCATTAACCTGTAGCATCTGTTAAAATAAATTTCCCTCTTCACAACAGTATGGTTAATCCTAATTAAACAGCAACATATTTCTAATGATATTGTTTGAATATTTGTTGTTGTCATGGTGACTTGTCATGGCAAGTTCGATTATGACTTCTCAATGCTATTTGTATAATTCTTCAAAATTTTACAAGACTCCTGCATGTTTGATACAGCTTCAATTATGTTAAAAATGATTTTGTGTTAATTATCACCATTTAGAATTTATTACATTATTATGCAGCAACTACAACACAGTTTATTACACATTAAATTTGTAAAAATAATTTAATTATATAAATTAACAATTGTAAATTATATTAAAATCATTTTCTCACAATAATTGATGTATACGAACAATTATAGTATATTAACAGTTATTTAAGGAACCGCCACTGCCATGGTACTTGCCCTGGCGCATTGAAATGTTCTTTGAATTTATTTCTCACAAGTTGGGCCTTCTTTGAAGAATTGTTGCTTCCTTCTCTATGTAGGGATTTAAGTTGTCTAAAGGCCGGTTTACACTATCAAACTTTCTGTGCTCAAAGTAACGTCATCTCCGGTCAGTAAAACTTTGACGAGCAAATGTTGACGTTCACACTGTCAAAGACTCAAAGTACACAGCCCTCAATACTTGCGTATTTACAGCTGTGTGCAGAAACTAAAACTAGTAAAGTTGAGGATTTACTAAGATGGAAGACCGTAGAAGAAAAGCGGCAGCGGCTATAGTTTTGGACATTTTGTTACGGAGACGAAGGCGAAGTAAACAGCGAAGTAAACAGCGAAGTAATCTGGGCCAAATCTTCGTTAAATAGACGAAAAGGCGCATTCAACAATATCATGGCTGAATTATATCTTCACGATAAGGAAAATTATCGATGCTATCTCCGAATGGCTACAGCAATCTTTGAAGTACGTATTCTCAATGTTGTTTGGATAATAAATTAGATCTAAAAAATAAACTAGTGACCAGTGTGAGTATATTTTGTAGTTTTTTACTCCTTTCAATCTCGGTTTTAGTTCCGACAGTTCAAATCCATGTGCATGCAACTATATTGGCTTTTGAGGTTAGTTCAACTGTGCAAAAGATAAGCATGTGGGTTTTATTATTGAACAACTGAAGCGAAATTGAAACGCAAAAGTCTCGCAAAACCTACGAAGTGGCGGCTCCTTTGAAGTTCTGTGTTCAAAGTAGAGCGCGTTGAACTTCCTTCAAGGTACCCGAAGTCTTCGCTGAAAGCCTTTGAACGGTGTTTACACTGTCTATTAGGCGCCATAGTGGACAAAAGTCTAAAATGTTTAATATGGTCTGATTCCGCCATATAATGTGTATTTATTTATACTATATTGTCTGATAATAAATTTACAAAATCAGTTACCACTTATAAAGACTAAATTCTTAATATACGACCCTATAAGTTCATATAAGGTCTTTCCCTTATATATATAAAATCTGAAATTTGTTTTTATATAAGGTCTGAAATTGTTGTTAAATATATGGTCTGCCCTGGGAACGAGTTTCTGTTGGCGCGGTCAGGTCACTAGGTCACCACTATATGTAATGTTAATTGAAGTAATTCTAAATTGTAATTGGACTGATTTGTGCACAGAAAGTAGACATGAAGGGAGAGTAAGAGCGTTGCGATTTTTCAGAAGAAAAATTAAAAGACCTTGTGGGCAGTGTTTTATCCCACCCATCGTTTAGAGAAATGTTGAACAATTTATCTACGAATACATCGGCCACCGGTTCACAGCCACAGTTTTCGATTCCGTCTTTGGCTGCTTCTGTAAATATAACACCATCGGCTTCGCATTCTGCTGTTTGAATTCAGCAGTATAATAGCTGTCAGCCGAAATAATTTGATCAAACATTCCATGAACAGCTTGGATTTCAGTAACAAGCTGATTAAAATTTTCAGCCGAACCCTCGTCTGTTTCAATGTCTTCAAATCACCGACACAGCACGTTGAGAACATTTAAGAAGTCTTCAATCCTTCTTTACCAATACTTGAGCGTATTCAAGTTTGAACTGAACAGCTGCCGCCTGGCTTGCTGGATTTGATCAGGTAAATCGGAAAGAAATTGTTCGCATCACAAAATACAATTAAAACTACTTCATGTAGAACGATTTAGTGACCTGACTGCGCCAACCAAAACTGGTTCCCAGGGCACACCATATATTTAACAACTATTTCAGACCTTATATAAAAACAAATTTCAGACCTTATATGTATAAAAACACAGACCCTATATGTACATATAAGGTCGTATATTAAGAATTTAGTCTTTATAAGTGGTGACTGATTTTGTAAGTTTATTATCAGACAATATAATATAAAGAACACACATCATATGACGGAATCAGACCATATTGTGCATTTTAGACTTTTGTCCCCTATGGCGCCTGATAACTATCACACACTTCATTCAAAGCATACTGTGAGCACAGAAAGTTTGATAGTGTAAATCGGCCTTAACTCTGAGTCTGATCTCCACTCCCCACTGTTAGAACTGTTGCCATCACCAACATTTTCAACATCGAATGAGCCTTATGGAGTATAGAGTGTGGTGGCCTTGCTTCGCAGATAGTTGTGCAAGGCACAGATTGCTAAAACATACTTTGTGCTGTTTTCTGGTGTGGCACAAATCATTGTGTGAAGAATGCGAAATCTTGATGACAGGATACCAAAAACATTCTCTGAAAAACGCCTCAGTCCAGAAAGTCCGTAGCTGAAGATCTGTTCTTCTTGAGTGCAGCCTCTATGTGGGTAGGGCTTCATGCAATGCTCTGTCAATGCATGGAAAGCGTCATCTCCAACCCAACAGTAAGGTAGTGGATCATTGCAAGTATTCTCATACCATGGGTCAACAGCCTGTGGAAGAGGTTTCGGTTGTGGAAGATTAAAAGGATTCTTAGGATCAGTAGGATCAGTAGGATCATTTATTCAGTATGATCATTTATTCAGTAGGATCATTCTTAGGATCATTGAGCAAAGGATGAATTTTGGAAAACTCCACCATCACTTCATCTTCCCTGACAGCCAACATCAGCATAGATGAACTTGCAGTTGCTGTCAACAATGGCTAGTAGCACGATGCTGTAAAAATGCTTGTAATTGTAGAAAGTAGAGCCACTGATAAGGATACCGAAGACGATTATGCTTACCATCCCCAGTTCCAAAGCAGTTAGGAAACTGCCATCGTTCTCCAAAACCTTTTGCAATGCTCTCCTATTCTTGCTGCGTGGTGGGGAATTTTAGATAATCTTCCAGCAGGACAGAATAAATTGCTTCACAGACCTCTGGTGCAAATAATGATATGGCTGACTTACTTATTCTGTACTGGTACATGAGGTTTTAGAAGGATTCCCCTGTTGCAAGAAATCTCCGGGTTACAACCAGCTTTCCAGCAGGTGAAATTGATTGTCGAAGATGTGTTGTTTTCTTTGTTACCAGATGCTCTACTTTGGACAGAAGTTCCTGTATGACAAAATGGTGAACTATAAGTGTAATAAAAAATGTAAAAAATATTAAATTTTTACAATTTAACCAAGCATTGAACCATTTTTAGCAATAAATGATAAAGTAAATAAAATAATGAATGATAAAGTAAACAGAATAATAAATGATAAAGTAAATAAAATACAAAATAAATAGTTTTTGTAATACCCAAACTAAACACCTTCGTTAGTTTCAATTTTACTTCAACTGTTCAATAATAAAACCCACATGCTTATCTTTTGCACAGTTGAACTGACCCAAAAGCAAATATATTTCCATGCACATAGATCAGAACTTTCGGAACTAAAACCGAGATTGAAAGGAATAAAAAGCTACAAAATATACTCACACTGGTCACTAGTTTATTTTTTAGATCTAATTTTTTTACAAACAACATTGAGAATACGTACTTTAAAGGTTGCTGTATCCATCGGAGCTAGCATCGATAATTTTCCTTATCGTGAAGATATAATTCAGCCATGACATTGTTGAATGCGCCTTTTCGTCTATTTAACCAAGATTTGGCCCCGATACTTCGCTGTTTACTTCGCCTTCGTCTCCGTAACAAAATGGCCAAAACTTAGTATAGCCGCTGCCGCTTTTGTTCTACGGTCTTCCATCTAAGTTAAAATGCACTGAAAATCCTCAACTTTACTAGTTATATTTTCTGCACACAGCCATAAATACGCAAGTATTGAGGGCTGTGTACTTTGAGTCTTTGACAGTGTGAACGTCAACATTTGCTCGTCAAAGTTTTACTGACCGGAGATGACGTCACTTTGAGCACAGAAAGTTTGATAGTGTAAACCGGCCTTTAAAGTCTGTGAATAACATATTTCTATGCACCGACCTAGGAAAGACTTAGCTACGGAAAGGTACAAACTCACCTGTGAAGGATGTATTCATCCTACAAGTGCTTATATAAATATATATATACAAATATTGCATTACAATGGATGCTTTTAATCTCCTACACTCTGATTCACATCGCGGTACTTGTGAGTTTTTAAACACATTTAATCCACTTACAACCTACTTCAATAACTCGTCACTCAGTTACTTAACTTGATAATGTTTTGCTTAATTCAATTTGTCGTCAATATTAAAAAGGGATTTTACTCTTTTTTAACGAAGGCAAATTTCTTCACAATATTAAATCTCCCAATAATAATATCCAAGAAATGCTTGAAAACTTTCGTTATAAGTTAGTAAAAATTATTGATAGACATATTCCTCGAAAGCAGCTAAGTAGAAGCGATATTAAGTATATGTCCAAGCCCTGTGTAACTCCAAGTATTCAAACTTTACTGAAAATCAAAAGTAACTTATATAAAAAATACATAAAATCAAAGCCATTGTAATGAATTCATATCGTACAGAAACAGATGAAACTGTATGATTAAACTTAATAAAATGGGTTACCATTAATAAGAAATATTTTACCTCATATATAAAACAAATACGAGAAATATACGTTATCAAAAGGAATTAAACATATCGTAAGTTTTAAACAAGTGAGTGGTAGCAGTTTGCCTTCCAAAATTCTTGAGGATGAAATAGTATTAAACAAATTCCCAAAGCAACCAGGTGAATAATCAGATAAGGTTTTACACTACTCTTGCTTGAAAAGTTTTGAACGTAGCTTACAAAACTATCGTTCATGACCCAACCTTTCGACACTCCTATCTGGTGTCTTCATCAGGAGTGTCAAAACGTTGGGTCATGAACGATAGTTTAGTAAGCTACGCTCAAAACTTTTCAAGCAAGAGTAGTGTAAAACCATGTTTGAAATAGTATTAGTTTGGCTAATAGCAAATCTATTCCCAATGCATAAATTTAATGATTTCTTTGCTAACATAGGAAATCATTTAGTTACGGTGATACCCCAGTTGATAGTTGATTTCATACCACCAAGAAAATTATTTAATCAGCTTATCTCAAGATCCTATTCGAAAGCTACTGGTCCCTTCTCACATACCAGTTAATATTTTAAAAATTAAAACAGAAATTATCTCAAGACCACTGGAAATTATGTTCAATGGTTCGTCACGACTTGGTTCATGTGGGAAGCCTGTTAAACATCAGACGACTAATGGACGTTCGTCAAGCTCGTTCTCTCAGAGAAACGATTTTTGAGCCCTAGACGGGAATCGAACCCGCAACATTCTGATGACCGGTGAGACCTTCGAACCACCGAGCCACCACGACTCAGATGGTGAGCTAGGGTGCAGGTTCGTCATATGTACTGCCTAAGCGGAAGTCACGATATGATAATAATGATGGAAATATAGTAAACTATGTTAAGTATGCTCATTTCATCAAATCTCACTTTGAGAGTAAAGCTACTTAAATAAGTAAATAGTTAAAATACATAAAAAATTACTTGAAATAACGATAAATAGATAAGAAATGTCAAACTAATCATCTTTCTAGTTGTAACAAGGTAAAAATCCAGGACAAGTCGACGAGAATCTTTGAATTAAATTCTTTATTAGATGTAGGTTGCATATTTTCAAAGCGAAATTCTGTGTACGGCAACTACTACTAAGGAGAACATACATGTCATTTCACATCCCGATCTTTGGCTCCATTCCATATTTAACATAATAATCCACCTTGGTGCCTTTAGTTAGTCAGCCTGTTGCATCACAGAATCAATCTGTGTTGTCAATTCTATCTTCTAGAAGTCAGCCTTTAGTTTTAAACTTCTGACATAAATGCTCGAGAAACTAAGATATGACGGGGGCTCTACAAAACCTCTTTCTGTAATAGGAAGAGAAAGATGAAGAAAAGAAGTCGTAACAAAGTGCTTCCAGCTGACGTCTACCATCTTGAATTTATGTTTTTGTGAGCCTGCTTTCCTTTCACCGGTTATTAGTTTTTTTTTTCTCTTCAACGTTCTCTTCCGCTTTGCTGCAGAATGCTGCGCAAAATATTGGAGCACAAATGGACGGGAATCCAGTCCTTCAATAACTTTGAGTTTCAAAGGCAGGGGATCAGAGTTTGGAAAGTGTGCAATATTGGAAGAGAGAAGCTAATCCCCAATAAAGCTTTGCTAAAAATGGCCAAGGAACAGTGTATAACTGGGGTGATTTTTCACGAACAATTGAGTAACCCAGCAGTTGATACAAGTGCATTGAAAAGACGAAAGAAGAGTAATTTGTTCCTATTCGTTTCATGAAAGACAAACTGGCGGCGAACGATCTTCAAAGCCAACAACGAGGATTTGCTTGTCCTGAATTGGATAGTTTTAAAATGTTTGTTTCTTACAAAGCCCTGGGAAAACACCTTGATTCAGGAAAGTACTGCTACTGTTAGCACCAGGAAGGAGCATCATCAAACGCAAATGGGCCTCTAGTTGCTGTACAATTGACACTGGGGAGGGAACTGCCAGTCAGCAGGTTGAAGAACCAGAAAACTGTCACGTACAGACTTCATCTTTAACCTTCAAGAAAGGCTGGGTTATAAAGAAGCCAAAGGTTGTGATGCACTTTTTCAAAGCGGTAAAAGATTTCCTTCACGAAACCTTCCTGAATGGCGAACAATCTGGAGAAAAGGCGGAACCAGCCTATGTCGTCCAGAATGAAGAATTCTGACATGACGTCGCATGATGACAAGAAAGTGTTCAAACTATCTGAATGGTCGACCATCCAACAGAGCACAAGCTACTTTTCCCGTTTAAGTGTTCTTCTAAGAAATGGTAGGCTCACGGAAAATGAAGAAGAGAACGAAGAAGACGCCGCTATGATTAATGATGCATAAGACTGGCAGCATCTAAGAGAAGAAATAATCTCAAACTTGGAACTGTGGAATCAGGGCCATTTTCTTCACATCATTGCTGCTACTGACGAGGTTTTCCTCAGTTCAGTTATTACGTTGTAGTAGAAGATTAATCACGACTTGTAGTGATAAGATGTTCAGTTTTAATTCCCTGCTTACTGTAAATGGATGGACGCGATAAATTTATAAGACAATTTCCTGACAATCGTCAACTATAGATGAATCTGACGTCATCGTAATCGGCGTCGTTTCAGTCCCTTGTTTTGTTCTACACTGAATATGTCATGGCTTGAGAAGAAGAACGAACTCGGGTGGAGAATAATGATGTTAATTGTTACTCCGGGTGACGAACCATACCGGTTCAGTATGGATACTAGCCACAACTGGCATGGACAGGTCATGTTGCAAGTCCATTAAGAAGTAAACTAGTTGGAGTTACAATTATTTATTTTTCTAAAGAGGCACGTCTTGAAATTTCTTCCCTCTAGTGTTAATGATGTGTACACGAAGATTAAGCAAATTTTGTAAACTGAAGTTCAATAACGTCAACGTAAAAAACCATTAATTTTTATGGTATTTCATTAGCGTCAATCACAATTCAATAAGAAAAATGGGAAAATCAGCAAAATAAAATAAAAAGTCAATTAGCAGTAACGCGCATATATTGATATATGTTATATGAAGAAGACTGGTAATAACAATTACCAAGACTGGCAATGTCTACTGGAAATTGTTGCACAACATATAGCACTTGAAACATCTTCTTCAGATGTGTGCGGCTAGAGTAAGCGCTACAATGACTGAACAAAGAACTAGACAGAGAATTTTGCAGGATACAGGGCAAGGTTCGTACTGTTTTTTGAAGAGCTAGAACAAAATTATATCTTTCAATGGCGGATACTCTGGGGGTACAATCGCTCAACTGCCAGGAGGATGATATCCAAACAAGGGAGGGTTAAGAGTCCTTACGAACCTTACCTTATCTTCCTGCGATATTCTTTCTCTCCTTCTTGGCTCAGTCATTGTAACATTCTGTCTAGCGGCACACATGTGAAAACAACGTTTTAAGTGCTATCTTGTGTAATAGTATGTACAACATATACCCACATATTATCGCTAATTGACTTTTTATTTTATTTTGTTGATTTCCCCATTATTCTTATTGAATTTTGATTGACGCTAATGAAATACCATAAATGTTAATGTTTTTTACATTGGCGTTATTGGACTTCAGTTTAACGGAATATCTAATTACTTTTATATATAAGAGTATACTTTTATATATAATAATATACTATCAATATATATAATATATATAATATATATAATATACTATTACTTTTATATATGAGTTTACTTTTAGCGCAATTATCATTTGATTGGCGTTGTTGAAGTTTGAAAGGTACTATTGAAGATGACAATCGCTCTCATGAATATCGCTTTTGCTTTAACGAAGGGCAAAAGGTGTAAAATATGTTAAATGCTTCAAATTGTAATTGTCTAATTGTGTAATTTACCTTGAAAGTTAAAAAGAGATGTTCACGATGTTTGATGGAAAGAACAGTCCTAAGCACAAACAAAAGTAGAACAGGATAATCTTAAATGATTATTAGCTAATTTTTTGTAAAGGTTTACAATTGGGAGACGGAACAGTAAAAGGATTTTTTATTACGATTCTGTAGGACTGCAAGTCGGAAAAAATGTCCGTAGTTTGGAGGTTCCGCTTTACAACGGTTTTTTGGTGAATTGTAAAAAAGTTCCGTTTTCTTGTTTAGTGTCCGTTGTGCGGAGGTGTCCTGTGTAGAGGTGTTCGCCATTAGAGGTGACACTGTGTATAAAAATATATATATTCACAGGGTTGGACCGGGATTTTCACAAGTTAATTTAAGAATAAAATTTGGAATCAACTCTTCCTAAGCCCCAAAAAATTGACGTGAGAAGCGTGTGGAATCTATATATAAAATACCTATCGATACGACAGAGCTATAATTTTGCTTGCGTATTCCTCGTGAATTCTCGATAAGTTTTAGAAATATATATCAGGCACAGATAACCATGTTTTTTAGTCAATTTGTCGATTCAATCTGAGCAACTGCAGCGCCAGTATCTGTCATGTGAATGTTGGATATTGTGATCGATTCCTTAATCACATGATCGGAGGGAGCTCATCAATTCGTAGTCGTCACGTTCCCTGTTTGAAAATCTTAGATCTGACCGTATCCGCCCATTCATCCGTTCTTGAATTAAATCCAAATTTATATACACTTTTTTCTTCGATTGTGTAACACAGAAATTGTGTTATATTTAAAACTATATTCTATTTAAGAATCTGCATCCTTCGAATCACGAAAATAAGTCCTGAAAATTCCTTTAAAAGTCGTTTAATTTTACGTTTATTTCAGCGTGTATCGACCATCAAGACGACCAGAAAACGTTTGTCAAACTAGTTATCTGAAAAATACGAATTCTGAGCCCTAAACAGGAATCTAATAATAATAAAAACAAACTGAATACTGAACACAAATCCTTTTAATGTAGGAGTTTGGTGTTTATCAGACGAGCAGTGAACGTTCGTCAAGCTCGTATTCTCAGAAAAACGATTTCTGAGCCCTAGAGCGACTCGCCAGTCACTAGAAGATTCCGGGTTCGATCCTCGTCTAGGGCTCAGAAATCGTTATATTTGAGATTACGAGCTTGACGAACACCCTATCACTGGCCGCCTGATATACACTAAGCTTCCACATAAAAAAGATTTGGGTTCAGCAATCAGTGTAACTACCTTTGTCAGAGTGTTTCGCCAGCCACCTGTCCATTGAAAAGAAATGCGACGCAACACAACCGTCAGATGTCGGTCAGTGTGAACGTGTCGAAGACCACAGCTGATCAGGATTTGGCCAGTTTTAAGTCGCGTCGGCTTCAGTCGGGAAGATTCAACATGTTGGGTCTAGCCGACCAACAGTCAGTGACGGTGGTTTACTAGCTTTTGAAGACTATGACAACTGTGTTTCAATAGATTTAAGTTATGTCAGGCACGCAATAAGCATATGACGCAGAAGGAAAAATATAGCTGAGCTCCAAAAATTGCGCCAGATTGCACAATAAAGTTGTTCAGTCGCAATCAGTCGTTCAGCGCACGGGGACCTGTCTTACGACTATGAATCTTCAAAACGATCAAAAGCTGGATCACGACGGGACGAGTTAAGTACTATCGCGCTCCATCGGGCAGAGTGCGGCTGGCTTTAAATTACCTACGATTTCCTGATTAGCTCTGGGTTTGGCTCACGATTTGTTCATGAGTTTGCGATGTCTAATTAACGATTGATGGATGACAAAATGAAACAATCCCTTGGGTTTTTATGCAGAAGTTGTTTTTAAGTTTTCTTTATACAAAATTATCTTCCATATCATTTCGAGCTCTTATATTATATAAACCCTTCTTAGAAGGCTCGAGTGAAATACACAATGTTTACCTGTTCTTAGCTTTACAACATACTGATCAAATAACTGGGACAGGAGGAAGTCGCCCTCCTGAAGGAGGTCGATTTAATGTCTGATTTTCAAGTTCTTGGATCTGTTCTCGTAATTTCCTAATCTCGTTCTTCTGAATACTAATAATTTTCTCTAAATCTTCGGATGCAGTTTCTCGCGAGGCATTCTTCCTTGGTGGAGCAGACTTCACATTGTGGCCGCCAGAGACCTGTGTTCTGCGCATGACCCCCAAAGCTGCCTCTAGGTCGTGAACTTGAGTTCGAGCAATTTTCAGTTCTCGACGAAGGTCGTTAATTTCCTTAATCAGAGTTACGTTTTCCTGAAAGAAAAACAGGAACAACATACAGTAAAGGATCTGTCATTGCATACCGACGTATCCGTCTGTCTCCCAGGAGACCGCTAGAACAACATAAATATGCGATAAATCCAAATAAATCGTTTAGTCATCTTGTGGATTGTTATGTAGCTGTTAAGTTTGTATTGTAGTTCGTCACCAAAACGTAAGTAATCTTGTTCGTTAAGCCTGTGAAGTAATATCGTATCACTTTAACTTTATTATATAATGGTGGCCCAAAATCCATGTAATATGTTGTTTATTTAGTTTCAAACTGTCGGACAGTAAATGGGTAATATTACAAAGAGTTTGAAATTTGGATAGGTTTTAGCAACTATATACAGATTAAATGAGGTGTTTCGATATTTGTAAAACCAAACAAACCTCTTCCATGCAAAAGCTTTAAGCCATTCCGAGATATCTAGTCAGTTTCCAACCACTAAATTTAAAGACCACTTTACGCCTGTAAAAACATGCTTGAGATTATCATCCAGGCTTATAGAATAACCCCACGACAGTCTAGGCAGCAAAACATTCTTTTTTTAAATCTCAGCAAATCTGATAGGCTTCAAGAACACAAATTTAATCGGCTTAATCTTAGCGGATCTTAATGGTTCCTTGGAGATGAGCTCGACTTCAACGGACATAAGAACTAGAGTACTACGGTCGAACCTTCATATGACCGCAGCCAATTTACCATTCACAAACCACACCAGAGATCCGGCAATGGAAAGATTTGCAATGCATCGTGAAACTGTTTTAAAGGACGCAAACAAAAGACTAAAAAAAAGTTGCACGCATTGGATATCGGTTAAAAATACTGTAATAAAAGATAATCACATTTAAAAGAGTTCGTATTGCTGGGTGACAAAAGTAATCCTTTGGCCATTAAAGTGCTTGTAAATATACCATTTTTGGAACAGGAAGTGCTCGCCACATATCAAACTTACCCACCTTACTTTTTTAAATGGTTTTTAAAATCCAATAATTTTTTGCGACAATTCTACACCTCAAGATAGTGAATAAGTTGATCAAGGCAATCATATGAGAAATACGTTTCGTGTAAATGGACTACTGACGGTTTGCATATGACGTCATGGCTTCCATGTTGGAGGTGTTTTAAGGTGGTGTTTTATCAACTATAGCGTTTCCACTGTCTTCCACCATAACTGGTAAACCTTTGTCACCTGAATCTCACTACCTGTACACACTTGATATTTACCAACTCAGCCAACATCTTACCTGCATGATACGAACATTGTCTGAACGATGTATTTCATTATCCTTCTCCAGTTTCTTTCGAAGAGAAGCCACACTGCGCTCTAAATGTTCACGCTGACGAGCATACTCACGCTGAATATCTACATCTACAGTCGCTGACTCGCTCTAGGATATAAAAAAATGTATATTTTAACTATACTATCCACATCATTATACTCTGTCTAAAAGGGTTAATTAAACTTGTACTTCAATATGAACTTTAATTAGAACATTGCGAGAAAATAATTGTACCATGGATTTGTCAAGCCACTGTAACCGGGGTAAATTCCACTTTGTTACCTCAAAAATCCTTTGAGTTCCTGTTCTTCCTTTAATACACATAGATTCTATATATTTTCATGCGATAATCTGGGAAAATTTTGGTTAATCAAACAAACGTCAACCTTACTTACTGTATCGCCTTGTACATATTTTTGGTACAGTTGTTTGACACTTTTCTTTAATTGCTTCGGTTCTTGAATAAACCCAACACAGTTGTGGAGCTCGGTTTTGAAGCGCTTTACCACAGCCTCAACATCTCGAACCTGGCGTAATAAGAAAGGAAGTAAAGCCATTTGGAAAAAAGGAATCCTTTTATCCCTTTTTTTGTTTCATTAACAAGATTTAGCGGCCTGGTCATTTCATAGCATTACCAAACAACTCTAAATTGAGTAGTAGCAGTTAGAAATGAAACACTAGCTCTGCCATATATTGCATATATTACATCCAATCTTAACATACAACCCAAAAATGGACATCAATAAAATCTTTCCAAAAACTGAATTACATGGAATACTCACGCCATGCTTGAACTCAAAGAAATAACGGTATGACTGTTTGCAAAGGATGTGAAAGAGTAAAGTGAATGTCGGACATTTGTAACAAAAATTAAATTGTTTTCCCCAAACATCTTCAGAAATATCAACCATCACTTTAGACTTTCATTCATATTTTTAGGAGCAACAAAAGTTGTATGTATATTAACGGGTAAAAATGAAGATAGTGTGTAAGATTCCTATTGTAAAATGGTTCAAGAACAAGACAGGTCATAAGCTATTTACTACAATTCATTCTAACGTGACGTTTGGATTTTGCTGTGAACAGAGTATAGATGACTTTACGTCATCGTTGGCTCAGTTTCTTTTGTTCTGCCGAGGTTGATAACAAACTAATCAACCTCATCAATAAAAAGCTCATTAAAATAAGTATATATCAACCTCCAAATATCTTAAAAGTCTGACATTTTCGAAAGTAAAGTCCATTACACCTTAATTATAACTTCAATTCAGCGGGATAAATTTTTGTTTGGGTTAAACTAGACAAGATAAAAAAATGAAGAAAATTGAAACATAACACACAGAAGTAAGCGCTATAAAACCGTTAAATGTCCGCCCTAAATATTCACCTCCAGATTCATTTGATATATCTCTTAAACACCTCGGTCACGGTATATATAACCTTTACATAATACCGAGTTAAATTACTATAATTAATTTCAAAGTTATAGTTTAGCATTTCGTAGACCCTCTCCATTTTTTTGACAACTTTACGGACCTGACAGTCGCCTTTGGCTAAAATTGCATAAAATGGCTTAGGACTACTCTAAGTTACTCCTTCAAGATATCTCAGACAATGATCTCGAGTAAAACGCGTTTTCCCTCAGGGTAAAACAGAGACCCCTCTTGCAATATATTAATACGTATATACTTCGCTTTCTGTTCATACCTTTTGCCTTTCCATATGCATTTCCTTGTCTGTTGCTTTAAGTTTCTGACGTAGAACGTCAATGTTCAGCTCCAAAGTGGTGTTACGCTTGTGGAAACGTTCCAACTCACTTTCCATCTGAAATATACATGCCAAACAGAGCGTTGCTGAATCACAATACTTTTTGTAAGTATTTTTACTAAGTCACCAGAGACACAATAACCGGATACTTCCTGGAGTGTCGGTTAATAATGGCGATTACACGATAATCTTCTTAATATGATTCAATTGATTGTTTTACAACTGTAGAATTTCTTTGAACAAAGCAAAATTTTCAAGAATATTAATTCTAGCTTTAACTCCTTCGTGACCTTGTGGGTTCTTCAGCGACCTATGGAGACTTCAGTATTTTACTCTGGCTAACGCCAGACAATTTTACTCGTCAAGGGGAAAGCCCTCGGTCAGGGAAGGGTTAAACACTAAAAAGCATACTCAACTGGAACAGTCGTACTTAACATACTCACAGCAGTGTGTAACCACACAAGAATAATATAAATGCATAATTACAAGCAGCTGTTTGCCACTTTGCACACTTTATACAATTTAAGGTGTGTTTCAAATGAACAATACTAAATGCTGAACACTAACCTAGTTCATGTCAGTTGTCGTGCGTGGTTTCGTTTATGTGACGCCAGCCAACAAGTGGCTGGTATGTACTCTGAAGACGACTTGAGTCAACAAGTCGACAGCTCAGCATGACTTAAATAAATACTATGGTGTTTCTACAAACCCATATTCACGTTTTCTAGAGTCGTTGATTGGTCTTGAACTTACTTCTTGAATTTGTTCTTTCATAGCTTTGATATCATTTTCTCTCGGTTCAATTTGTTTTTTTAATTCCTTGATCTTGTAATCCAAAACAAACTTGAATTTTTCGAGCTCTTGATTTTTCTTTTTAAGATCGTAAATTCGTTTTTCCTAAGCAAAATAAATCAACATAAAAATAACCATTAACTTATGAACGCTCAACATATACTGGGCATTACATTCTTACCTTGTCCTGTATGGTTTCATCCCGTTCCTGAATTTCTTTTTTCAGTCCATAAATATCTTTTTCTAGAGACTTAATCACACCTTGTAATTTGTTTTGCTCGCCATGCAGCCGCTGAATTTCCCCCTTGTATTCGTCAATCTCTTTTTGTAGACTTGTGAACTACAAGTTGAGGACAAATGAGGTAAGGTATATCTTAAGCGGAATTTTTACAGGGCTAAGTTCGTAATAATTTATCGTAGATTTTCAGATTTGAACTAATGCTGGATGATAAAGGGACGGGTTGCAAGATCAAGTGAAGCCAGTACATGCTGTTTCAAGTTGCAAAATATCGTTTCAGGATTCAGTTTTTCATAATAATTGGCACAATGAAGATGAATAGAACTGAATCGAATAGTATGTCTGGATTCTTAATCCAAATAAAATGTACACAAATTGCCTAGGTTTCTGTATTTAATAAGTATACTCACTAGTTAGGAAACCAAATAAACAAGCAAGTGAATAAGTGAATAAATAAATAAAATTACGCATCATATGAAATCAGTAAGTGTTGGTCAAGTTGTAAACACTTTACCCAATTCGATGTGAATATCGACTTGACAGTCTTGATGCAGCATGGAAAAAAAAGCTGGGTAACTGCCAGCTAAACTATATAAAAATTTATTCTGGAATGTCTAACCTTCTTTCTCATTATTCCAGTCTCTCCTTTGAGTCGAAGATTTTGTTCTTTCTCTTCTCTTAGTCGTCGTTCATATTTGTTTTTAATATCAAGAATTTCACGGTCGGCGTCCTCTTCGATTTGTCGTTTAGTTTCTTCATGTTCACGCACTTGCTGTCGTGACTCGTCCTGAGACTAAAAACAATCAACACGATCTAAAGAGGTATTCACACTAGTCTAAGAAAAATATTAGCGTAGTGCGAGTGGTCAAACGTAGGTCCTTCGATTCGTTACCGATCTAAGATTGTACGTCTGAAAGGAAAGTTCGCACGTCGACCCGAGATCGGTCAAAGTTTTATAAAAAGTGAGAACTGGATCTTTATGCCAGCAATAGTACTGTATTTATGATAAGTGGTGTAGAGAAAAAGACCCCGGTAAATTAGATGGTAATTGTAATACAATGACAATTTTAAAAATATTAATGACAATGGTAATGCTTATGATAAAAATAATGATAATGATAAAAGGACTAAAAAGAAATGATTGGCGTTAATAGAGATGACAAGTAATGTAGAGCTATTGGAGAAGGCGTTTCAATTGAGATCGAAGAAAATCTTGGATACAAAATCAGACCGGGAAGAAAGAGACTATTTATTAAGGACAAGAACGGAAGATAGACTTGTAGTGACGAAAAAAGAACCGTAATGATTGCAGAGAGATTAGGAACATCAATAGATCTATATACGAAACACTAAAGAAAAAGATAAGAATTTGAAAAAACAGAAGACCCAGGGCACCCAAGGCGACGGGTTGTGGCTTAAGCTGGTTGTGGCCAAGAAACGATTTCCAGAGTTAAGAATTCGTACTGTTGTTTATGTTATATTAACAGTAATAACAACAACAACAACAATAATAATAATAATAATAGTAATATTAATAAGAATAATAAGAATAATATTAATAATACTAAAAACTTTGTTCAATCTCTTAAAATTCTTTCAGTACATCCGTTCTTACCCGGATGAATGGGATGCAATTTAAACTAATAATCACAAACTATATTCTTAGGCTAGAAACATGCCCAACTGTTTCTTACTCTATTAAATAATTACAAAACGTCTATTATTCAAATCACAAAAGAAAAATAATTTTCTTGTACTCCTTCAAAGAGTATTTCCGGTCCCCTTCAATCTGCATACCTAAAAGATATTGAACCATCGCTGTTTGATAATTTCGGAACGTTTAATAATATTTTATATCTGAACGACCTTTCCCTTGTGGAAATTTTACTGAGGTTGCCTGTAGTTTTGCTCCGTTGGAAGGGCTACCGTATGTAAGTATGATTAAATAAATAAGGAAAATACGGAAACAATATACGTATATATATTGTTTCCGTATCTATATGTATATATATATATATATATATATATCTATATATGTATATATATATGTATATATATGTATAAATATGTATATATATATATATATGTATATATATATGTATATATAGCAGTTACCTTCATCCTGCTCATCAACGGTTCCTTCTGTAGTTATATTTGTATATATATATATATATATAAACCAAGAATGATAACCAAGAAGGTTGTAGTGTTGGCTTGAGAATAAAGAGCGCTCA
>JBAHVQ010000103.1:896031-907975 GCA_036872915.1 Nanipora kamurai
TTTCGAGTGAATGATAAAACAATTATTGAACTCGGTTTCGCAAAATATCGTGATTTATCAGTGGCGAGCAGATCAATTATTTGCCGATGCCTTCGGCAAACCTCGTTGCGAAACCTCGTCCAATAATTGTATATTACTGGATTGAGATTCCCGCCTGGTACCTGGATTGCCGAAATTTTACTTGTTTTCTGCTAAAACAATAAGACAACTTCTCTTTGTCTAATTATTAATTAGATATCGAGTGGGCAGCATTTGCGTTAAGCACTGTAAACGAAATGACTGTAGTGAAAGCTTGTGATCAGCAACGACGCATGCGCACGAATTTTTGTGCGGTGTTCTCATAAACGTGCTGTGGCCAAAAACAAACAAAGCATGTAAAATTCTCGTATCCTCTTAAGAGGAAGGATATTCATGGTAGGTCCTGGAAGTTGGCTTGACATATTGTTTTCACAGTTAGCTTACCTTCCTTCTCTATTAACGTCGTGTTAACCGACCTATTATGTCATCCCAATCACATTCATGGAGGAAAGCCATAAGCTTTTGAAATCGGTGGATCAGAAGTTTCATGACAATGGAATGTCCAGATGGCTAGGACTCCGGTCGACCAGTTGAGATGTCTGGACGAGTAGACGGCCGGGTTTACTCCGGACTGCGGACCATCTATTCAACAGGGGTGGATGGGTATGCGACCAGATCGAATCGTTTGTGTGGTCCGCTTGTCGGGTATCACTACAGAAATTGGACGAGACACGCGTACTTAAAGTTCTTTGCTTCAAAACTTACCTTCTCTTCAAGGTCTGACTTGGTTATAAGAATCTCTTCAGCATAGGTGATCTCTTTGTCTCTTTTCAGGCCTCGTCCTTCCTTATCTGATGCTTTGTAAATAAATAAACAAGCGTCTTCGCCAACCGTAAATAAATACTGGTCATCAAAAGACATACGCATCTAAAACAATAACATGTCGAGTGATTTACTATTAATACCCATGAAAAGCAGTTCGTTCGTAGAAATTAGATGTCTGGCAAGTAAAAACATTAAATCCTCGATCAGCTCCCTCGGGCATTTTACAGTTTGAACAGCAAGACATATAAAAAGCAGCGTCAAACTGCAATTTCCGAAGTCAAATACACAAGTTCTCTTTTTAAATGTTTGCCAAATGGTGCTATTATTTGATTATACTCTCAAACAAAAGGTTATCTTTTCTTTATCTTTGCCTTTAAGCCTGAATTTTATTTACTGCAATTTGTCGTTGATCATCGCCGATATACCTTCACGACAAGTGAAGATCATCCTCGATGCCTTAAGACATTTGGAAACGTCCCAGTTAGGCCACCGTAGGCGTTTATCGACAATGAAACTGGACCACTCGAGCAAGTTTCAGTTTGCAACGGTTCCCGATCGCCCCAAGCATTTAAACATGGATGAAAACATAAATTTAGATGATTTTCTACAAGAGAAATCACGGTTTTGGCAGAACGGAATCTTGAAGGGACACCCTGGGGATGGGAAGGTTTACAATATGTATTTTTCGGAAGTCTTTTTGTCTTTAGGAAATTTTTACCTTAAAAATATAGTTGGAGATTATCATTTTGTAGGGTTCATTTTTGTTGTAGATTTATCAGTACAATTTTAAACCGTGGTATACACTTGCTTTGATTCAATTAATTTTGCACTGGTGCAAGATTTTTTCCCCTAGTTCCATTTCTGGAAGTTATTCGATTTTTACATACTTCATTTACATATATTTTTACTCAGCTTTGATATGTTTTTGAACAGGATATAAAATATATGTAATATTATTCACTGTACGCAACTGCGGATGGAGATCCGTAAACTTGCACCAAAGAAGCGACCATTTACCCGTAATTTGAAGCATTGTTTAGCTTGGAGTGGTTTGAATACAAAAACTAAACAAACAAATGCACCAGTATGTATTTCTTTTCAGGCTTAGCGTTAGGCTTAGGTCCTGGGTTGAAGTTAGGATTGAGGTCAGGTAGAGGTTAGGGTTTTGGAAGATCGGGAATAAATTAATGCACGTTATTGAATATTGATGACGTCATGTATCAGAAAGAAATAATACACCTATAATTTATTTCTTTTTGGGATTTTTTTTCACCATGTTGATTTCATATGGGTGACAAATGTATAACAACTAAAGTTCTTACTATAGTTTTTATTAATTCGCCGCGAAGATCACTCATATAATTATGTGGCGGGTTTTTCAAATTTTACCATCGAAATTTTGTGAATGACATCTGAGGAATTAACAGTCACAACATTTCTCCAACCCTTCTTCCTAATCAGTACTAGAACCAAATACAAGTCCGCTATTAAGGTGCCCGTATAAAATGACTCAGAGAAAGAACCGACATTATCTAGTTTGAGATCACCTGTTCCAAATTACTATAAAATGGTACACAGGAACTGGACGCTGGCTTATTTGAACAAAATAAAAACATTCAGAACTCAGTGTGTAAAATCAACGGTTGTTCGACTACCAGCCCCAAGGAAACCTAGGAGGCAAGTAACTCCCATGAAACATTAGGTCCTTTGACCACCTGATTTTACATTGTTATCGTTTGGTGTCAATTGAAAAAAAGAGCAAGTTATGAAGCTGGATACCAAAGCACAGGCATAACGTTACACGCACGTTCCACTCGGAAATGCATAAAACAATTGTAGATACTACAGTGCAGAAAACTTTCAGTTGCCTAAATGGATGTGCTTTGTGAACCTATACGTGCTTATTAACGTCTACCCACAAGATACGATTGTCCAAGCCAATACTATTCTCTGTCCTGGTAAATGTAATTATTTCTTAAGAGCACACATCGTGTTTACTATTCGCTTGCAAATGTTGCAATATGTTCTGAAGATTCTGGTAACTGCTACACTGGTTTGTAAATTTTTTGAACGTAGCTTAAAGAAATTACAGTTCACGACCCAACGTTTCGACACTCCGGTCTAGTGTCTTCATCAGGAGTAATCTAAGCGTCGTAACGAGTTCCTTTTATGCTCAACTTTGAGTGATGATCTCATCTATTGATGAGATACAAATAATCATCCGGCAGAAGCCCGCCGTCGTCACGGTTCAAAGGAGCTTGGGCGCTGTTAATGTGCCAAGCTTCCAAACAACGTCTTTTCTGGTATCTGCGATTTGTTGTGATAATTTTAGCGTTATCCCAATCCATCGAATGATTAGTTTGGCACGCGTACTCCGACAAGGCAGAATTATCCCTTTTAGAAGAGAATACTGCCTTTTGGTGCTCTTTTAAGCGTGTTCCAAACGGACGTTTTGTTTGTCCGATGTACTCCTTATCACAGTCATTGCACGGGATAGAATATACAGCGTCCGTCCTCTGTTCCTTCATCATAGGATCCTTAGGTTTCGCAAAAATATGAACCATTGTCAAATAAGGTTATTGGGCAACTTTGACGTTGTAATTACATAAGATTCTCTTGACTGGCTCCGTAACATCGCCAACATACGGAACAATCGCGAAACCAATCATCGAACTATCGTTCTCAGTGATTTTGCATGAAGGACTAACTGGTTTTAAGCAGTTTTGAAGAAAATCTTCAGGGTAGTTGTTTTCCTTCAAGACATCAAATACATATTTTCGCTCATTTGCCCTCAATTCACTGCGTGATGGTAAGTACTCCGCTCTCATGAACAAGGTTTTCGTTACGGACTTATGGCAGATAGAATGGTGAGAATCGAAGGCCAAATAGTTGTCGGTGTGTGTGGGTTTACGATAAACACCAGTTTCCAACATCCCGTGGTCTGTTCTATGAACATTTAAATTCAAAAACGAGAAACGTCCATCATTTTCACGTTCTAATGTGAATTGAATAGACGGTTCGACAGAACTCAAATGAGTTAATAGACTTTCCACTTCATTTTTGGACACCGCCCAAAAACCTTATTTGACATTGGGTCATATTTTGCGAAACCTAAGGATCCTGTGACGAAGGAAAAGAAGACGGACGCTGTATATTCTATCCCGTGCAATGACTATGATAAGGAGTACATCGGACAAACAAAACGTCAGTTTGGAGCACGCTTAAAAGAGCACCAAAAGGCAGTATTCTCTTCAAAAAGGATAATTCTGCCTTGTCGGAGTACGCGTGCCAAACTAATCATTCGATGGATTGGGATAACGCTAAAATTATCACAACAAATCGCAGATACCAGGAAAGACGTTGTTTGGAAGCTTGGCACATTAACAGCGCCCAAGCTCCTTTGAACCGTGAAGACGGCGGGCTCCTGTCGGATGATTATTTGCATGTCATCAATAGATGAGATCATCACTCAAAGTTGAGCATAAAAGGAACTCGTTAAGACGCTTAGATCACCCCTGATGAAGACACTAGACCGAAGTGTCGAAACTTTGGGTCGTGAACTGTAATTTCTTTAAGCTACGTTCATAAAATTTACAAACCAGAGTAGCATTTTGGTATGTCGGATCTTTCACCTGGTTGCCGTGAACTTTTATCTTACCATTCTTGTAACTGTCTGGTTATCAACCGGGAATTACGTCTGTATGAAAAATTATTAAATGGCTGTGGCAAAAAAAGTGAAATACAGCGGAACTTTAGAAACGGATGATCAACCACCAGGAAACGAACTATAGATACGCTTTCCTTAATTGTTAAGAGTTAAAACAAAACATGTGTATAATATCTGTTGCTTTCGATTACATTTAACAATTAAACTAGTTATTGACCTAGCCTGTTCGATCAGTATTAGTGAACTATCAAACCTCTGTTATTTTCACGGACCTCGACTCGTTCGTCTTGGGTTCGTGCTTAAAAATTTCGGTCCGATAATTCACAGACAGATCTTGCGTTAGGTCAATAAGAAGTATCTCTTTGTCTGAGTTGGTCGTTTTGTTGATTTTCTATCTTTCCATCTGATTTTGCCCTTTTCTTTGCCATCAAATCATCTGGGAAAGTTTCCCACCTAAACGTATATGATCCTTACGGAAAATGTAATGCAAGGCCAGGCAGCGAATCATATTATGTTATTTCGTGTACAAATCGGACAACAAGCTCGGCCACATAATTTTGATGCAATTGTATAGTATTACGTCGTTGTCGCAATCGTATACGTTGCGACAATGGTATACAGCGCAATTTCGAAGTTGAAAGCTTAGATTTAATAGATATTTAGCTTCGGGTAACCCACCGGTAAACATTTTTTTTAATTTAAAATGTTAAAATGAATGGTATTGTACATTGTCTTAAGTTTTAATACCTTAGTGATAGCTCCTGTGTGAGTTTGATGTTCCTGCCACTCTCCTGGTACAGTGAGGGGAAACTTCATGGCACGAATTGTCCCAGTATTGGTACCTGCGAACAGCATTCGACCAGAACGTGACATGCTTACTTGGGTTAAGACTGTGTCACCAAAAGCGACCTCGCGAAGAATCTACAGAAATGTCCAGAAAGGTTACGAAGTGTTAGACAGAACAAATAAAAGATGATTGCATCATGTGATGACTTCCAACAACGTACAAAAATGACAAGGATAAATCCGTGGAACCAGTGTTCAGCGGTTTTTTATCTGTTGTAAAGTGTCAAAACATGTACTATTGTAAGAATATCTAAGGGTGCGTTCGATTGACCCTATTCTGGAATAAGAATACATTCTAGAATATTCCAAAATAGCTTTTTTGAATTCTCTGAAATTATAATGGTAGTTCAATCAAATTGATATTCTGTTTTATTCCAAGTATTCTTATTCCGGAATAGGGTCAATCGAACACATCCTAATTATACAAAAGAAGGCTAGGCGTTTAATGTGCACCAAACAAACTGTTTTTAAGAACAAAAGTTGTGAGACAACCTTCAAAAAATATCCAGTTATTTGAAGAAAATTAATTTCTTGTGCCGCAGAAATGCATGTACTTCCATGTAATTTCTCTAGATTGGCACCTCCAATACATAGACTGAAATGGACTACCGAATTAATTTACTCTTGACAAGGCATGCGTTCTGATACACTGTCTTTGATCAGCCCTTAGTACGTGCTATAATACATGATTCTGATTCTGATTCTATTCCCGAACAAGAATAGACGCAAGAATCTTTGATTGTGTTCTTTTCGGTCCATTCCGGGTTTAGTGGTGTCCTTGCTATTAAAAGCAGAAGTTAACAGTTTTTACGTCATTTGGCATTTTCACCGACCGGGAACCATTCAAAATGGTGGAATCGACATCAACAAGTCCGACACTGACTTTCACACGATAAAAACTCGTCTTCAGAAGAAAAAAATGTGATTATGAAGAAGTTTCGATACCTTGATTTAGATAGGTGTTAAGGTTTTGCTTAAGCGTAAGATGAGCCAAAAGTACCTTTTTTAAAAGATAAACATCAAGACGATGTGTGTGAGTGGCAACACGTCAGAACCTAAGTTACGATAGTCAAGCTCATTTTCAGCTTCGGAATATCAGTCTTTGCGCACTTGGTATTCTGGTATATTCTCAGCTAGTATTTGATTAAGAATAGTGAGAATAAGCTAACAGAATTGATTTTCAAGACTAAATTATTTTCAAATTCAAATTTGATGCGATTAGGTCTTTCATACCTGAGAGTCACAGATTTCTTTCAAAGTTCGATCAGAACCGACGGCGAATGTGGTCCGCCCGTCAGGTGATACAGCAACACCGGTGTAACTACAAGATTTTAAAACACTTTCGCCATCACGTTTGCCCGTGTACACATTCCACTCGTAGACCGCACCATCCATTCCACAAGAAATTATCTTAGTATCATCTTGACTCCAAATAACTGAACGAACCTAGAACAATCGGGGAAACGCAGAAAGCTTCGTTTGTAAAAACAACTAAAACAAAGCTGTTGTGCAAAGATTTCACTGCGGAGATAAACACCTCGCCGCAAAATTGGCGAAATCGTGCTGTTTTTAAATGGTGGAAAAACTTTCTCCGAAAAGAAATAAGAAAAACAGGACAAAAAACCCCAACATTTTGTATGAAGTATCAGTCCCTCGTGCAAATCCAGACTTAGTGGGAGTTCACCAGATTTCTTGGAACGCCCGGTCGTATGTAATTAAAACCTAGAAAGAAATAGTTACCAAGAGTTTCAATAAGGTGGCTTCCAAAGGTAGATTTCAACAAAAAATTGGTATCAAAACAAAGCTCGGCATTGATGCCTATTACAGATAGTGATTATGTCAGATTGGTTCTACCAAGCCAAATTTGTCACGAGACAGAAAGGAAAATATCCATCCTGACTCAAATTTTCTACCAAATCTCCCAAAGTAAAAGGCAGTGAACTCTATATATATGTAAACTGGTGCGAAGCGAAAAATAGCGATAGACTTTTTTGATCGTTTCCTTAAGTCGCTCACGCTGGCACATTAATTAGAACCAGTCCCTAACACAAATCCTAACCCTAGAACTACCCTTTGGAGAGCAAAGGCTTATCAGCACTTCCAGCGAGGCAAATCTCCCTCGAAGAAAAGTCCATCCAGCGGTGTTTCCAAGATTAATTCTTTCTCTTGGGGGCGTTCTTTGGTTAACCAAGGAAACCCCTTGGGTAAATTAATCTGTGAAGACTTAAAAATTAATCTGCGAACCCAAGCCTGCCTTGAGGCCTGGGGGAAAGAACCAAAAGGCCTCCATGTCAGCATCACTTTTTTATCTGCTCATTGATTAGAGTCCGCCTTCCAGTCTTCATAGAGTCCAGTGGCAAAAGGTAGATTATGTGCCTAAATTGTGATAATCGTGTCAACGTTTCTACACTGTTGTTATAATGGTACCAGTGGATGATTAAAAAATTTGATGTTGATAATAATATATCTTAATTATTGATTTATTATTATTACTTTAAAAATAAAAATGCCCATAAACGAAGACCGTACTATTTACAAGAGGTCAAAATAGAAAAACCTTACGATGCCTCCTTAAGACTAGAAATAAACTTTACTGAAAATATGAAAATTAAAAAAAAAAGCTCTTAACAGAACTGCTCAGGAACTGTTTAGAGGGAGTTTGAACCAAAAAAAACCAAATTTTACTCTTCTTTTTACTCTGAAGACGACCGCCGCTAAGGCCGTCGAAACGCCAGTCACTTCCACCAACAGTCTTTCTCATGACTACACTAACCTGGACGATAAACTTCCACAAACATGTAAAAACATTTCTCGTCATTAAGAGAACAATGAACGAGATGTCTCCATGTTTTTCTAAGAGTGTTGTTACAAGGAATATGATAACTGTATTCAATTTCTTTTAGTTTTAAGAGTTTTGCATCTTTGAAAAGTATTTAAAAACGAACAAATTCCAACGGTGATAAAAAATAATAGAGTTCTGCGTTATCTGAGTATTAAACGAAGTATATATAAGGCCAAAAGGGGCAGGGGACTACCGAAAATGTAAGATGGTAAAACTGAGGTTTCGAGCAAAGGCCCTTTTTCAGAGTAAATCGTATAAAGAAGGTGTTTTTTTAATGGCGATTATACCAAGATGTTTTAAATGATTGTCCACGTTTGATTTTTTGGTTATGGATAATGATGTTTAGATGCTAATTCTACACAAAACCATTCAGAATTATTGGCCAATAGGTCAACTTAGTAAAATTTTCGGTTTACCGAATAGTATTTTTAGCTTTCAAAATGTTGTCACTTCAATAATCTCGCTTTTCTTCCAGGTTTGGTCCCATGCCCCTTTTGCAGCTCATGAAACATATCTGGCCTGTGATCGGTTGTTTACCTGGCTGAGGACCAAACAAGATGGGCGACTTTTGAGGACATTTTCTAGGGATACACCCGCAGCCCAGTTATATACAGTAGACGTCAGTAGTCATGAACGGTGGCTCTAATTTCAAAACCTCTCGTGCCAGAGTAGCGTCAAATCATTTCTGTTTATCAGAAGAGTTATCGGAATTATAATGTTAATGCAACACGTATAGAAACTAACTGAGAAAATGAGGTTGTTAGATATATTCATATGGTCTCATGATGTTGGTATGAGTTACGCGACGTCTAGTTAAGCGCTCTCTTAAATTTGCTTTAACGTCGTTTGTTCATACTTAGCAGCTTTACATTTTTTCCTGTTTGAACTTTTATCAATTTTTATATAGCCACCACACCCATTTTCTATTGTTCTCAATCGGTATTGGTTTCCTACTCAAGACCTCGCTTTGAAAGCTGGGTCCAATTTTTGATTTCTAGAGGGGAGAGCGGGGCTGAAATGTAAAACCCAGTGCGAGTCTTGAACTCAAATTTAAGACCCAAACCTGGTTTTACATTTCAAATTCAAAACCTAGTTTTAAAATAAGCAAAAATGAAACACCCATTAGCGCAGTAGACACAACAACATTTTAAAACTTAAAAATATACAAAATAACACTAATTATCACAACAACATCACCAAGAACAATTCAAATTCAATTTACCACAAAATTGAAATTTATGTTTATCGGAGCCTTGTTAGCTCTGAGCCTTTCACTTGAACAGTCATCTTCATGTTTTCCGTACTCCGCACAAATTTTACTCTCCGTCTCGCGTGGTTCTTCTTCTTTAAATTTCTTAGACTTAGTCACATTAACACCATACAAAATGTCAGACACTTCCATTTCTTGTTCCTTTGAAGTTCTTTTATACGCTCTCACTGCATTGCTTCGGTGACCTAAAATTAATTGCAAAAATATTGACTCAGGCCGTACACAATCGAACGAAAGACTAAGCCTTTATAAACACATATTTCAGATTAACCTGTTTTTTCGCATATCAGCTGCTCATCAATCTCCTTATCGTACATTCTTGTAGCTGTTGTTGCCCGCAACGAATGATTTGCTGTGTAGCCAGAAATATCAGCCTGCTCACACAACCGTTTAGCAGTAGAAGCCAGTTTATTATGTCCAACAGGGACATCGCTGTATCAACAATTCGGTCTAGGGCATTTCAAAGCGCTCAAATAAAACGCGCTTGATCTTCCATCAGCAACAGTTGGGCTGTAAAAGTTAAAAGAGAAAAATACAACTTTTAATAGTCACAGAATATTTCAGTTATTTCACAAATTAAAATTCCAAATGCATATACTTACCATAAACTCATGTATTTGTCGTACAAACGAACAATGCAGCGATTCTTATTTCCTTTATTCTCATATGATCGAGTAACTTTCCTTTCCAGTTTTCGATGTTTGAGTCCCCCACCATTTGTTTTCGAAACAT
This sequence comes from Nanipora kamurai, assembly GCA_036872915.1. Lineage (NCBI taxonomy): Eukaryota > Metazoa > Cnidaria > Anthozoa > Scleralcyonacea > Helioporidae > Nanipora > Nanipora kamurai. Next base: position 906,232 of record JBAHVQ010000103.1, read on the forward strand.
CTTCACTATACTCTAAGTACTGCATGCCAGTTTCTTTGTCGAAGCCTTTTACAATTTGGGAATTTTCTGCTCGCAGTCGTCTATGTTCATTGCCTCCTCTTAGCGCAAAATGAATGCCAAACAGATAAACTAAAGTATCAAGTAACTGTTGAGGATTTGAGTCTCCGAGGACTCCTTTTGTCCAAAGCTCTTCTTCTTCCTTTAACATGATTACTTCCTCGCGTTTCTTTGTAAATCCAAGGCCTTCTGAAGCACCCTCTTTCATCACAGCGTCCAACGTATTTCGCAAATACACAAACTTATCGTCGTTGAAAAATCTCACCATTTTTCCCTTTCATTTCAAATAATGTTGAATTGCAGCAATTATTCCGTAGACTGTGTTCCGTGGGTATTTACGTCCATCAGTTTTCCTAATTTCGCAGACGAAACATGCTAATGTCCGACCTAGTTCATCGTCCGACATCACCTCAAGGGAATTTGTTATAACTTCTAAACCATACTCTTGGCGATACACACTTCTTCCGTTCACACTGCAAACTTTTATGTTTCTTTACTCTCGCCAATTTTCAAACAACAAAACAGCCCACTTATCTTTGTATTCTGTCGACTTGGGTACACAATCGCTTATCTTAGCCTGAATTTCGCTCTCACATATAGGCGCTCCAAAGCGATTCACACCCGTTTCAGTTCGCTGCTCTTGAACTTCTTCTATATCGTGTATCAAAGGCCAAATAGTTTCACTTGGCGTTAAAATTGGTTCTTGAGAACAGTTATCAAGAGCAGGCAAAGTTTCTTTTCGTTTCGGACTTGACTGAGTAATGAACAATTCTGGATCGGAACTGTCCGATTGCATTGCCATAGCATTATCTAGCTCAAGCTTCTCAAACCAACCATTTTACACAGTTAAAACAAAAGCTTATACAACTAATGAAAGCAGGCATTGTAAACACTTTGAAAAGCTGTTGTAATTGCGCTGACCTTATTGATTCGTTTCTATTATTTATATAAATAACAAACAAAATTCTTCCAAAACCTCTTGAGAACAATAGAAAATGGGTGTCGTGGGCATATAAACAACATAAAAACCTCATCGTCGGTCTTCGTTGAAATTCAAGACCTCGGCGCTGCGCGCCTTGGTCTTGATTCTCCTTCGTATAATACTACGCACTGCAGGATTCATTATGCATTTTTCGCAACCATTTACCAGGCCATCACGGTTCAAAGCTCTTTGTTATGCAAATCAAGCCCTATATAAAACAGCAATGTGCCCAACCCAAGTTGTCTTTTTTTCGCGTGCAAGAACCAGGCTAATCGGTAAAAAAAAAAAAAAATGGAACAAGCTATTCTAGAAGTCAATGTTGATGCAGAACCTTCTCGGGATCCTCCAGGGCTTTCGGTTGATGCAAGATTGGATGTCCTTGCTCGTAATATGGAGCAGATGACGAATCAAATAGCAGAGATTAAAGACGTTGTCGGTGCAGGGCCGCTCGACTTCGATCTTGAAGAAGACATTCAAACCGCAGGAGCCAGCTCTGTGTTCGACCCGGAAAGTCTCGCCCATGGATCGAACGGTAAAAGCCTCGATGAGGCAGAGTTGCCGTACGATGACTTATACAACGACTCTGAGGACTGCGGTCCTAAAGTCTTAGAGGGAGTGGCGAAGAGAATAAACAGCTCGTGTACAAAGAAACCGGCCAAGGAACAATTCTTGAGCATTCAGAAGAAGTATCTGCGACCCGAGAAC
>JBAHVQ010000103.1:917445-949119 GCA_036872915.1 Nanipora kamurai
AAGCGAAAGGGGGACACACTAAGTATTGACATACAGTACATGTCATTAACATGCATGACATTCAATGTGTATTGTACAGACGTTGTTGTATATGATTCGTTTTATTACTTGTCACTGCACTTTTGAGTCAAATATCATTCTGTGCCACTATATAACTAAAGTAGACTGCCTGGACTCAAACTTTTGCCTCCTACTGTAGGTATTTGTTCAAGATGACAAGTTAACTTTTGCTGAAAAAAGTATGCAGTATTCAAAGTACTCCACAGGACATGATACAATACTTTACCAAGAATTCAGTGAGGAGCAGGATAGTGGGTCACCAACACTTTGCAAAAGCTCTAAGAGACCCTGGTTTCTACATTGAGAAGTACAGTTTGCAAAAACTCAAACCTAAAAGAATAACCTGATATTATGCTCATCAGACTGATAATTTGATTCTAACCCTTAAACACCCAGGGCTCATCCCTGCAATGAGTAAAATATTAATTTCCTGTTTCCCAAAGCAAGACACTGAAGTGTGCCCTTGCCAAGAATTAATGGATTAAAAGTAATTTATCAGTCAAAACAGCAAAATTTTGGATTAAACATACCAGACTTGATTAACCTAAATTAAGTGTGATGAAGGTACAGTGTCTGTGATTGTATTGATAGAACTGGACAAGAAGAAGTACAGTAAGGTAAAGTTTATTACAGTGACTGTCACACTGGAGTTACTAATAATATAAGTCCTCCATGTGCCACATCTTTGTTCTACTAATAATGCTTTGCACTGCTTTGTTTTAGTATTAAAATAATATAAATTGAAGGTTTTTGAGGCACTGTTTCAACTTACTTTAAAGGAGGTGATGAAGCTGTTCCAGTAACATGCAGTTCATTTCTTAACTCTCCAGACTCAAACAGCAGTAGTCTTCCAGTGTCCGTTCCAGCAACAATTTTTTCGTCAGAAAGCCAAGCATGTGACAAAAAATTCTGAGGATCTAATTTTTGAAATGCAAATTGTTTTAAATTTCCTTCGCTGTAGCGGAACAACTTGAAAATGCCTTGACCAACAACACAGAGCTGGGTGTTGTCTTGAGGGTTGAAAGAGACCTTGTAATAAAAACAAAACAATATTAATTATACCAGACTTATAATTTAAACAATGAAATACAAGTAAAGAGCTGGGCGTAGGCAGTTTTGAATGATGTGTATGAGCCCAGATGGTCAGGGTATTGCCAAAAATCTAAGTTATAAAATTGACATTTTGAGCAAAAGCAGCTTGACTGAGTGAAACATAAAATCAATATAAAAACTTGGTGGTGCTTTAAATTTATAGGAAAAAATCTTGTCACAAAAATTTGACCATTAAGAATGAAAACTTAACAACAGACTGAATAATGAGATGTAAAGCATCAAAAAGTCTTTGCTATTTTATATGTTGATTAGTTAACCAAAAACAGGAGGCTTGACAGAGGTCTGCAGGGAATGGTAAAATGCAAAAGTTAAAATAAAGAAAACTGAAACCAAGGGAATCAAGGGTACAAGTCAATGTTTTTTTATCTGCCTAAGCTAAAAAACACTACAGCACCTTGGAAAAACTGAGGTAAATGTTAGCACCTAAAATAACACCTAGCTATATGGAACTAAAGGATACAATGCAATATTTTTATCTGCCAATGCTTAAGACAAGTCATTGATTTACATGGGGATAAATGACAAGCTAAAATAAAAACTTACAAACTAAAGCTTACATGTCAAGCTCATTAATATGTGTACTGTAATTACTTTTATCCACACATGTTAGACAAAAACTGCACATGTATATAACTTACCAAGAGATCAAAAGAAAGAGAAGTATTCATTTAATTCCATAGGGGTGGAGAGTTCCAAGTTTGAAAGTGAGACATATTTCCTGTCTCACTAAATGAACGGTTGGTAAAGACAGGAAAAACGTTAAAGATAATGTACGTTCTACTTCAGGTCCTAATCAACTAGCAGTCAGATGTGCAAAGCTTTTCGACCAGTGAGATGTTTTGGTTATACTAAGTCTCAGATGAGATGACCAGTGGATGTTCATCAAGCTCCTTATCTCAGAAAAACAATTTCTGAGCCCTAGACGGAATCAAACCCACAACCTCCTGATGACCGGTGAGATGCTCTAACCATTGAGCTACCACAACTCAGATGGTGAGCTAGGGTGCAGGTTCGTCATATGTACTGCCTAAGCGGAAGTCATGATATAATAATAATGATTTATAATAATAATCGTCATCAGAAGATTGTGGTTTCGATTCCTGTCTAGGGCTCAGGAATCGTTTTTCTGAGATAAGGACTAAGGAGCTTGGCGAACGTCCACTAGTTGTGTGATATTAACCAAGCTCTCACATGAACTAACTTTGGGTTCAGCATTAAGTAAGCCTCAGATGGTAACCAGAATATTAAACACAAATGTTTGTGCATGTGGAAGTTGGGTGTGAAACTGGAAATCTACCAGCGATTTACCTACCGATTTTTTAACACAAATTTGAAACAATGGAGTAAAGGAAAGCAAAAAAAAAAGAAAATGAAGGTTGACGTGTCTCTGATCATGTTCTGCAGCAACACAATTTGTCAAAGCACTCTCAGAAGAAAAAAAATTATTGTACGATACACAAGTTGAATGTTCGTGTGGTTAAAGCAACAAATCATCCACAACCAGTAGTTTATAGGTAGCAGGTACTCAACTCCACCATTGACTCTGAAAGTGAGGTTTACTTATACACTGGCAGCCAAAAAGAACTACTCAAGCTCAGTTTTTCTCATTGCATAGGGTTCCCATGGCTTACAGACCAGACCTAAATACTTTAGCTAAGCTGCATGACAGAAAACTCAATTTCTAAATCTTTTGAGCAAGTCCCACAATTTTCCAGAAGGTTTTTGCCATTATAACTAGTTTGCAGGTGGTGGTCTCTCTGGAGTTTATCAGAAGGTTCAAATCACCGATTGGTACAGCAAGAAAAACTGGAAAAGTGGAAGGACTTATAATGGCCCCAAGGCCAAGAATAGGCCTAGAGAATCGCGGAAAGTTGTTGGCACTATCAGAGGAGGGATACACGCAAAGAGAGATCACCAATCGAGTTGGGTGCAGTCAAAAGAGTGTGAGTGACATCTTAAAGAAGCAACGAGACACTGGCACTGTAAGAAATAAAAAAAACCCTGGGCAAAAGAGGAAGACAATTGCTAGAGAGGACAGAATAATGGTCAGAAAAAGCAAATCAGATTGTTTTAAGACCACCTCAGAGATTAGAGCAGAGATGCAGATTGAACACGAAGTCAATGTTTCGTCTTCAACGGCTAGGAGAAGGCTGAAGGAAGCAGGTCTGACTGGATACAAATCTAGGCAAAAGTCATGCCTCACTCTTGTCACAAGAAAGCCTGTCTGCAGTTTGCAAGGTCGCACAAAGACTGGAGTGCGGGGATGCGGTCTAGAGTCATTTTCAGTGATGAATCAACATTTCCGATGCACAGGTGTGCTGGTCGTGTCTATGTCCAGTGAATGGCAGGAGAAGCATTAGGGGAAAACTGCATCCAATCCACTGTAAGACATGGAGGTGGAGGAATCATGATGTGGGCTGGCATCAATCGAAAAGGTGTAGGCAAGCTTGTGAAGGTCAACGGAACGTTAGATGGTGAAGGATATGTTGGTATCCTGGAAAACACTCTCATCCCATCCACTCACATGCTGTCAATGCCTAGAAACTGGATATTCCAGCACGACAACACAACATGTCACACATCCAGATTGGTGCAACAATGGTTTCACGACGAGAATGTTACTGTGATGGAATGGCCAGCTCAGTCACCAGATCTCAATCCAATTGAGAATACGTGGGACCATCTGAAGAGAGTTGTCCAAGAGAAAAACCCAGCAAACATGGCAACTTTGGACAGCTATCAATAATGCCTGGAAAGAATTTCCTCGCGACCAGCATGCCAAAAAGATGTGAAGAGGTCATCAAGGCTAAAGGAGGGCCCACTAGCTATTAAATCTTCCCTTATTAATAACTTGGATAGCTGTATCTGGCGTCATTGTGTTTTGCGTTGTATTTATTTAATAAACTATGTTCTTTTTGTTTGAGTAGTTCTTTTTGACTGCCTGTGTAGTAACAGTGTACATGTATTTGGTTTGCAGTTCTGTCTCGATATCGTAAAATGTTAAGTTTAAAAAGACAAGGAAAAGTTTAACAATACCCAGTAAACAAAGACATTTCACAGATTGAAATATTTTGATTACGATTAAAATTTAGTTCCAAGGTTGAAATTAAGTTTCAAATCTTAAACATACCTGGTGAACTGGAGAATTCAGTTGATTTGTAGTTTTAGTCGAGGCCATAACTTTTGCTTTTTCCCAAGTCCAATACAACAAGGTCCAGTCAGGTTTCCCTCCTTGGGATATCAAATATTTTGAATCCGGAGAAAATGCTAAACTTACAAATTCTGTAGCCTGACTATCAGCATATGTAAGAACCTTCCTCTTCCTCAACGTGTGTAAATCATAGACCGTGATCATCGCTTTCTCTCCCTTTTCTCCGAGAGCTACGTATCGTCTGTTTGGACTGACAGCCATAGCAGTCATGCCAGGGCTTTTATCCGTTCCTGGAATAAAGCGCTGAGACTTCTGATCGATGTTATAGAGAATGCAATTGGAACCAGAAGGGAAGACGATGGTTTGCTCATCCAAGTAGCATATATTGTCAGCAACATCGCCTTTGATACCAAAGACATGGCGGGCTGCTAAAGACGCGATAGACATTTTCAAATGACTAGGGTTCTAAGTCACAAAAAATCTAGTTAAAGGGTTTCTTTAGAAGCGAGTAGCTATCCCGACCGGTCTTCGCAAAATTGCCATAATAATCAGAAAGATACAACCTTCAACAGGATATCTCCAAGTCGTTAAATTACTTGTTGTCGTTGCTAGGAAACTTCAGACATCGTACCATGGACTTTAAGTGTAAGCGGGGTCTGGGAACTAATAAAACGCGTGCTTGGTAACGTGATAGGGGGAAAATTGAACAATTTTTGTGCCTAAAAATATAGAAAATGCGCGGCAAGTATTAAGCCAATTCAGATTGTACTCGGCAACTTTTTAGCAACTTATGGAATTTTGAGCACCTTTTTAGCAAACAAGCAACATCGAGTAACTTTTTCTAAAGTTAACACATTTTTAGCAACCATTGGCTTATTTGAAGCTTTGGACATTTCTTCATTGGTAATATGGCACAAGTAAACTATTAAAAACATCTTTATGCCGTTTAAAAAAGTTTCTTTTCTTTTAGAGGGATAGGCTGAACATTTTTCCTCTGACCATTGGTTTGCTTGTGAATTGGTTTCCTTATTGGTCATTTTATACTTGCCGAACCCGAGAGAGCTTCGACTTCTCGAAAGAGAAAAGTAATCGTTAATAGTGCTAAATACAAGGCAAGTCGAGTGCAAAATGTGAGCAAAAATGAGCAACACTTCTGTCTGGGACAGAATAAAAGAGGAAGACTCCCTGGACAAAATTTCGTCAGCGCAAATAGACAGTTATGATGCAATACTTGGAATAAGAGACAGAGCCAGTTAATGGGGCTGCTATAAGACAACTGTTATTCTTTTATCCAAACATTTGGATGTTATTTGTTTTTCTCATACCATCGATAATGTGGGATCCCATTTCGAATTGAGAGTTTTGGAGTTATTCTTCCGCCATTGGGTAAGTTTTTTTGCCCATAGCTTTAATGCTAAACTTCTCTGGAAACATAAGACTGGTCAGCCGATAACCCTACCACAATAAGACACACTCACACTGGTGGAGTTAGTGGGAGATCTTAAAGCAAGTTTCCCATTACTTTGGTGATGTTGAGCCTTTCCTGCGCAGGACTGAGAATCTCTCCCCTGCAACCCGTAAACGTCTTTTGGAGATAATCGATAATCCTCAAGATCTGCAAGACCTTCGTTTGGAGCTTGGTGTAATCCTTGATGTTGGAGTGCATTGCGTCAATGCTCATTTTCTCCTGTTACGAGTTACGAATACCCGTTCTGCAATCTTTCTTGGGTCGGTTCTTAGGTTTTTAAAAATCGACGAGATTGTTTTTACTGGCTTATATGCAGTTCTGATTCCTTGACTTTCTAATATGCGGGAAATTTTTCTCTGATAGGCCTTGAACATGCGGTAGCGAACTATAACTTCTTCAGATTGAGGACGTTTTTCTTGCTTAAGGCAACTTTTAAGGAAATTTTCAAGATACCCATTCAATCTTAGGGCGTCGAAAAGATGTTTTATGTCATTCAATTGATCTTGTTCAGTTGTCGGAATATGTTTGGCACGGTCAAATAAGGTGCATGCTACTAATCGTTTATGTTGTGTTGGAGGTAATGGCCGAAAATTAAGACATTGATTCGTGTTGGTTGATATCCATTGACAACCATTGTCTAGTCGCGTGGTTATCGTATCCAGAAAAACGATCGATTTATTTTGTTCTATTTCCACAGTAAATTGAATATTGGGATTAACGGTGTTTAAGATGAACATGAAATTTGTCTACATAGTTAAGTTGAAGACAGGAGTGGCTGTCGTCAACGTATCGAAACCACCATTTTGGACGATGTGAGGCAGAAGACAGAGCCTTATTCTCAATATATTCTCCATTACCAGCTTTGCTAAGAACCCATTGGACAGGCAGCGATTTGCTTATAATGATAATCTCCGTGAATACAGAAACAATTGTTTACTACGAAGGCCATAGTATCTTGGCCGAAATGTCCTAAATTAAAAAACTCTTTTCAACCAGAGACAACCTCCTACAATACTTAATGATGCCCCTGGTTGATTACAACCCCATGAGTTTTCCTGAAGCCCTCGATCACATCAGCCAAAAGTACGATATCACTTTTCAGGTATACGTCCCGATACTCTCCCATGTTTTTCATGTCAGATGTGTTCCAGACGTTCTTAGCTTGTTGGTAGCTTTCGTCAGATATGTGTTCATCAGTTAAGATGCTGTAAGAGTGTTCTTTTCCTGGTAATTCTGTTTGTTCAAACTTAAGAGAACTATCCAATGTAGTCATAGGGATAGACACCCTTTTCCTTCATTAGCGACAATCCATTACCTTGAAATGTTCATCTGTGTATCTAAACTCTGAGTTGGATTTAACAAGATTTTTAACTAGGCTATTAAGACTGGCACCCATAAAGTGGAATGAATCAATGAAAACTAAGTCGTCCATCACAAATGCCATGCATTGTTTCCATTGACCCCAAGTTCCTTGCCATTCGTTTTTTTTCTCTTTTGCGATCCCACCTATATGTTGCAGGATGAGGTGGGAAACATAGCCCCTGGAAGATGACAGAAACCTTATTGGTCATTTTAAACTTCGCAATGCTTTCAACATTTGCTGAATCGATGCATTCGCCTGTTGCTGGGTTATGAGGTTTATTCCGCAAATCGTACTCTGTGTATTTGGCATCACATATGCAGCAATTTTTTTATTTTTTAAAGTCCAGCACATCAGACTCACTCATTATCTTTCTTAGGCTGAATTTTTTGACCTGGCAGGTATTTGAGTTCCTCAATCATTTTTTCTATGAACTTGTAAACAGAGTTTTCCCCCTCTATAAGTTTGAACTGGCTTAGTGTATTGTGGTAGAAGCAGCACACAACCTTGTATCCATAACCACAGTCCTGTGATTGGTACTGCTCAGTGGAGGATTTAGTTTCATCGTCAACGGTACTGTCTTTTGCACCATGCTGGCCTCGAAGTCAGCGTAGATTACTAATGGAACAGGTAATTTCCTGTGATGGTTTTCAAATTTAGTTTATGATTCAGGTTCTGGCACCCTGACCAACTGCATGCCAACAATTTCAAGACATAGTTCACGGTGATATAGTACCTTTTCTGATGAGAAGCATTGGAATATGTTGACACATAAGTGTTTTTTCTCCTCGTGGTGTGCTTTATTGTAACTGTTAAAATTGCTGATTTGAAGGCTAGGGTCAATCCATTCTTATCCGTGATGACCCTTTATTTGGTACCACAATTGGTTTGGATAGATGTGTTCAGTCAAATGACTCAGTGATTAGCAGTAGTTCTATGTGGTCCTCATGCTTTTCCATGGAAATGTAGCTGGGGTATGCATAATTGTTTCCATATCCGAATACATTAATATTGATGTTGTTCTGCTTTTCGATTTTGTTGTAGTCCGTTAATTTAAGTGGAGATTTGATACCGTCAGTTTAGCGTGTTAACCAGCTTATTGTCCTGTTCTTTGATTCACTTCGGTTTTGTCCTGTGGGCGTTAAATGCCTGATATGGCACCGCTCGAAGCACTCATTATTAGACTTTTTGAGATTGATCAAACTCTTGGACGAGTTCTGTAGAACTTTTGGGAGTTTGATGAAACTAGATCCTTCCAATGGATCTACCTTGTGAAGATCACATAATGCCTATAAATGGAATCAATAACCCAGCCGGTACCTTCTGATGATACCCATATGTCATGTGTATTTACTATCTTCTGTGCAGCATCAAGGTAAGTTGGAATGTTTGGCTCATTAGTAACAACATGAGTTCCACTTCTCAAGTACACTTCATTGCTAATCTCATCACCGTCAGATATGGTTTTTGTAAATGTCACTTTTATGACCGTGTTGCCGTTATAACCTCTGATGGTTGTCAGGTCATCTTTTAGATTTTCTGTGATTGTTTTTTTGCCGCCTTTTAGCTGGTTGATGAGTGATTTTTTTGTGTTTGACGTTAATGTTGTGAGTTCGCAGTTATTTTGTCAAGTCTGTTCTGGACCTCATTACTAACAAATACGCCCTCATCATCAGATTCGTCAGGTACAATTTCTGGAACTTTTGGCTTCTTGTTGACCTTTTTCCTGTTACTGTTCCTTAACATCAAGCAGGGCCATCAGTCCACTTATACTCAATGCTGAATAGAAAATTTGTTCATGTGGGAGCTTGGTAAATATCAGACGACTACAGGACGTTCGTCAAGCTCGTCTTCTCAGAAAAACGATTTCTGAGTCCCAGACGGGAATCGAACCCGGAACCTTCTGATGACCGGTGAGATGGGTTCAAATGTCAAGAAATGGTAATTTGTTAAAAACGTCAAGAAATAAAACGTCAAGAAATGGTAATTTATTGTTGACTTCCTTTATCCATTGTGAAAGAAATATTGAGATGACGAGTGTTGAGATAGTGAAAAAATTCTTGTGCGTCTTGTTCATTCTTAATTGGGCAGAAAGTATCGTCAACGTATCGTCGATAGTATTCCGGACCGTTTTATCCAAATTGTCCTAGCCAGAGTCTTTTATAACTATACTGTACTGCCTGGTAGAATACTGCGAGTATGAGACTTTTCGCGATGAGATGATTCGCGATCGACAAGTTGCTGGGCTCCAAGATGCGAAACTAAGCAAAAACTGCAGATGGATGTGACATTGAGCTTAGGAAAGGCCGTAAACATGGCAAGACAAAGCGAGAACGTTCACAAGCAACACGAAGTCATACGTGGCGCGAGCAGTTTGGAAGAATCAGGGTCATCAAATGTTGACGCCATCACTCCAAAGTTCAAGGGAAGCAAGAAACGAGGATTTGGTAAGACATCACAGAAGTCAAAGCAGTCGGATGTAGACAAAGCAACCTGTCAGAATTCAGAAATGTGGAAATACATTCCACAACCGTCCTGTTTGCCCTGCACGCAATGCTATATGTCATAAATGCGGTTGCGAGGGACACTACGCTAGAATGTGTTAGTCAACGAAGCCTGGTGATACGAAGTCGAACAAGATTCATGCCATAGAAAGTTCAGACAGCGAGTGCGATAGCCCAGAGATGTTTCTTGGCGAAACATCCAACACGGCAAACGGTGATCAAGAAGCGTGGGAAATTGAAATTACCGCTAACGGAAAGCGTTATTCAAGACCTCGAAAGGCCTTTGTTGAGCAGACAGGCTTGCAACGCGCTGGGCGTGATCGAAAAAATAGCTGAAATCCGATCCTCTAATGACAAACAAAATCACGTATTAAACCACCCGCGGCTATTCAATGGTCTGGAGTGTCTTGAAGGTGAATATGAGATTAAAAAAAGTCCTGACGTACAGCCGTTCAACCTAACCACGCCATGTCGTTTTCCGATTCCTCAGCTTTCCAGCGTCAAGGAAGGGTTCGCAGAATGGAGAGACTTGAGAATGGAGAAACTTGTTCTTGAGCAAATAGATGAACCGACCAAGTGGTGTTCCCCATGGTCGTCGTACTAAAAAGCAATGGCAAAGTAAGAATCTGTGGCGATTTCGTACAACTCAACAAAGCAATTCAGAGAGAAAACCATCCCATGCCAACGACAGAACAAACACTCGGAAAATTAGCGAGAGCTAAAGTCGCTTCTAAACTAGACGCCAATTCCGGGTTTTGGCAGAGGAAACTTGCTCGGAGTCAAAACAAGTAACCACCTTTATAACCCCTTGGGGGAGGTACTGCTATACAAGGCTTCCATTCGGGATCTCATCGACTTGTGGCCGGACGTTTGGCCGAGAGGACATTTCAACGACAGGACATTTCACCGACAGGCCATTTGGCCGACAGGACATTACACCACCACGAGTTTAAAATTTATAAGAACGTACGTTGACATCTACGAACATTTTTCACGCATTGCTTACAGACTCTTTTTAAGCAACTATAGGTAAGGATATTAAACTGATATTTGCAAGATGTTGAAAATCTCAGTTTAATATCCTTACCGAGTGTATGTAACTTCACTTTGAAAATGTTGCGCGTTGGCAACGAAACGTCAGAAAATCTTTTATAAAATTAACATGTCTGCTATTTCTCTTTTATGGCTCATTCATGGCTATTCATATTAGAATTTTGAGCTGGGCTCTAATATTCATACTTAGATTACGATTTCCACCTGGTAAATCTCTGGTGAATGTTTTAACAATACTTATGAGTCATCCTTTCTTTTCCTTTTTTTGTGATCAAACAATGAATTACGTTTGTGTTTTCACGCCACTTGACCGAACAAAAGGACTTCTTTATGACCACTTAATGAGCGATCTTTTTGTTTTCTTTTTGTTTAATTGTGACGAGCCGATGACGGATCTGACAAACCGATGATGGATGATCTTGTGTGAGTCATATAAGTTATTAGCCATTAATATCTTTAGCAGGTAATTTTTGCAAATTGTTTTGTCAGTCAAACATGGTATCCCACCTGAGAAATGTTTGTGGCGGACAAATCTTCTGCCGATGAAATATCCTCTCGGCCAAATGGCCTACCGGTGAAATGTCCTATCGGCCAAATGACTGTCGGCCAAATGTCCGGGTACCCATCGGCTCCAGAACATTTTCAGAGAACCATGCAATGTGTCCTTGAAGGACTTGAAGGTATCGAGTGTCAAGTAGATAACATACTGGTCTGTGGTGAAGATCAAGCTCAGCGTGATGAGAGGTTGGAATCGGTCTTCAAACGACTTGAAGAATCAAACTTGACTCTCAGCCTGGGAAAATGCGAGTTCTCCAAAGAGATGGTTGCACTCCTTCGTCAACTGGTTGGTAAGTATGGCATACAAGTGGATCCCCGCAAAGTGTCCGCTATAAAAGATTTGAAGGAACCAACTGATATCAGTGAGTTGAGAAGATCCTGGGAATGGTAAACCACATGGGTAAATACATTCCCCATTTGGCCAGCATTAGTAAACCCCTACGATATCTACTTAGTCGGAAAGTGTCTGGTTGTAGGATGTTACTCAACAGGAAGTCTTCGATAGAATTAAAGATGCCCTTAGTTCTGCACCTTCGCTGGCAATTTATGACCCATCGAGAGAAACAGTGTCAGCCAGCGCTTCATCCTAACACAGAGTGGTCCTAACACAAAAGCAAGAAGATGGAGAAAGCAAAGCAGTAGCATACATATCGAGGGCCTTGACACCAGTTGAATGCAGATGCACCCAAATCGAGAAAGAGGCCCTAGCCACCACCTGGGCCTGCGAGAGACTATCGGACTACATTATTGGAAGGAAGTTTCACATAATAACAGACCACAAACATCTGGTACCACTTTTGGGTTCCAAGAATTTGGACGAGATACCACCTCTTATACAACGTCTACGGATGAGGCTAATGAGGTTTAACTATACCATTTCACACGTTCTGGGAAAACAGCTCATCACTTCTGATGCCTTATCACATACTCCAGTCGAATCACTACCTAACCAGGATCTCCAGGAAAAAATAAAACTGTATGTCAACAGCATTTTAGCCCTGCTACCAGCATCAGATATTCACCTAAGTGAAATCAGGGATCGCCTGAGTCTGTCAACAGCTGGCTGTGTATACCAGAAAGGGTTGGCCAGATAAGCACAGAATCCCAAGCGCAATCAAACCATATTGGTTAGTGAGAGGTGAAATTACTGTAAACGAAGGATTGCTTCTTAAATCTTCAAGAATTATTATACCATCCAGTCTGAGGCTCGAAATGCTAGACTGCATCCATGACGGGCATCAAGGGATTACAAAGTATTGTCAGCGAGCGAAGTCTTTCGTTTGGTGGCCAGGTCTGAGCCGGCAATTGGAAGGCATGATCCAGTCCTGCCGCAAGTGTGTAGAGCAAAGAGTTCACCGACCTGAACCGTTGATTCTATCAATCGTGCCAGCCGACCCTGGCAAGTTTTCGGAACTGATCTATTCACATTGAAAGGTCGTACCTATCTCTTAGTGGTTGACTACCAGTCCCGATGAGTGGAAGTGTCAGCTCTCTTGTTTTCACAAACATCTAATGAAATCATCCGTGTCTTAATGTCGATGTTTGCACGTCATGGGGTACCTGAGGTTGTTCGTTCAGACAATGGGCCCCAGTACAGCTCTGCCGAGTTTATAAAGTTTGCCCAAGAATGGGGATTTCAAAGCGTTACAAGCAGCCCAAGTTATGCACAATTCAATGGCGAAGTCGAAAGAAGCGTACAGACTATCAAAATGCTCCTCAAGAAGGACCCCGCAAAAGCACTGATGGCGTACCGTTCAACACCCTTGGAGTATGGCTAAATTCCTGCGTAGCTTCTGTTTGGACGGAAATTGCGCAACACTATTCCCACTATACCAGTAGAACTAACTCCAAAATGGCCTGACCTCAGTGTGCTAAAGACTCCTGAAGAAGAGAGGAAGCAAGCCCAGGACAACTACTTCAACAAACGCCACGGTACCCTCCCTTTGAAAGTACTGTTGCCAGGACAACAAGTGTAGGTTCGTGACATGAAATTACCTGCCACAACAGTGCAGAAGACTTCCTTACCACGGTCCTACGTTGTTGAGACAAGTGCTGGTATGCCAGTGAGAAGATACCGGCGCGACCTTATTCCCCTAAATCCCACGGCAGCTGTTGAAACAAACCCACCGCAGACCACCAGAGATACATCAAATGTCGGCAACAGCTCACCAATTTCTGGTTTAACCAAAGCAACCACAACTCCAAGAACAGCCACCATCACCCGTTTTGGTAGACATGTGAAACCACCGGAGAAACTAGACTTGTAAAAACAACATCTAGCCTTATGGACTTAGATAACTCATCGTTCAATTTATTAGACAAAGTCTGGTTGTGTTAAATCAGTAATTAAAACAATAATCAGCGATTTTGTCTGCACGAACTAAAAATACAATGGTTTATTGCATCAGTTATGTCCATTATGTTCAATCGTTTTTTGTTGCACTGCTTGATGTTTTGACCCACCAGGGCTGGGGTTTTTTCACCAAATGACGTACAAATCAGCTTTTCAGGCTCTTTATCCTTTGCTTCTACCAAAGCTGACTGACTTAATCTCAAACCACGATGCTCTTTCCCACTACGCGATGGGAAGTACTTCCTAATTAAAAAGACCATATCTACCAAAACTGAAGGTGAATGGTCTCCCAAAAGGTCTAAATCTCGTAGTCTATTTTCCTGGCCTTCTCAAAAAGACTGAATTTCTTTTACAAATGAACCCAATCCTATTCTCGTCAACCGCTTCATCTCTGCATCCAGACAGTCTTGGAAGTGTAAAATGTTAGATTGGTGAAAAAATTCAACCCTCCCTGGATATTTCTTTCTCACAAACTTCAACTACCTGTACCATTTTACTTACACAGTAATTCAGTTCTTCCTTATCCAGTTCAAGTATGTTAGCATTGACGATGGAATACATTTCGCTTGGTACGCGCACGCTTTGCAACTTATTTCGCTCTTTCGCCTATTCAGCCCACGTTCGAACAGCCCAATTCGTGTTAATCTTTGTAGACTTTGGTATTCGGGTTTCTTTCTTCCTCTCAAGTTCCCTATCATCAACAAGAGAAATACCTGTGGACATATTGTCTTTAGAGCTCTTCGCTTCTTCTACCTCTTTACTCCCCAGCTGAATTTCAGCTAAACTATGAACCCGTGAGACTTCACCACACAAAACATCGTACTGAACCAAACTAAACAAGTTTAACAAATATCGCTTCAATACAAACAAAACCGAGTACCTTCAAACGACAATCGAGGCAAGTAATGGGTCGCATAACTAATACCATTGTTTCACCAGTCCTATTTTCCCTACGCGCTCATCAAAATTTCTACTGTCTGTTCAAACAATGATAAGCGACCGATAAGGATAAAGTACTGATTATTGCCAAAAGCCCCCAAGGAATGAGCTTCTTCGAGCAATATCTTAAACCTTGATTAATATCATGAACAAAGTTAAATAATTACCTCGAACGTCGGTATTCAGGCATATAAATTCCTTGGGTCCCACGGGCCCTCGGGATTTATATCCTTGAATACCTCAATTCTTGGTATTTATCTCTTACATACAACATATACCCAACGTGATTTTAGATGTTACGCCGAGTGACGAACTATACCGGACAAGTAGAGGAAACTCTACTTGACCCGACTGGGATTCGAACCCGCGACCTTCGGTTTACTAGTCCGACGCTCTACCAACTGAGCTACAGGTCAAGTTGGGAGGTGGTCGCGAAATGATCTTACTTGGGCTCTTGATATTTCGAAACATATACTAGTTTCCTCCATATCGGGACATTTAAATCCTATCTGATTTTAAATAGCTTAAATAATCACTCAGAGTAACATCTAATATCATTATTCTCTACCCGAGTTCATTCTTCTACTTAAGCTATTTAAAATCGGATAGGATTTGAATGTCCAGATATAGAGGAAACTAGTATATGTTTCGAAATATTAAAAGCCCAAGTACGATCATTTCGCGACCGGCTCCCAACTTGACCTGTAGCTCAGTTGGTAGAGCGTTGGACTAGTAAAGCGAAGGTCACGGGTTCGAATCCCTGCCGGGCCAAGTAGACTTTTCTCTACTTGTCCGGTATGGTTCGTTACTCGGAGTAACATCTAACATCATTACTCTCTATCCGAGTTCATTCTTCTAACTAAGCTATGTACCCAACGTTATCGCTAATTGACTTTTTATATTATTTTGTTGATTTCCCCATCTTTCTTATTGAATTTTTGATTGACGCTAACAAAATTTTATAAATGTTAATGTTTTTTACATTGACGTTATTGAACTTCAGTTTAATGGAATATTTAATTGTTGTTACTCGAACTGACTGTGATGGACTGAGTCTAGGTTTCGGTGTTGTGTGTTTTTTGGGGGGGTCGCAAGGCTTAGTCTCCCTCGCGGTCGCTGGGGTATCATGTGACCAGTGCACATTGCAAATTGCTTCTTTCTGTTTCAATCGGGTGGTTCGAAGCAAGTGTTTTACCATATGACTGGCAAGTATGTTGTTCTTCAATACTCTCACAATACTTACAATCGCAGACACCGTTCTAGGTAGACCCACACTTAAAGATGCCGAGAGATTTTGAAACGGGTCGGTCCACGAACACAGAGGTTTTACAAGTTGTTTCGGACATTTGATTTTGATCGAGTATCGGTAGGTTTTTCGAGCGACTATTTAGTTATAGTCCGCAATCTAAGCTACACACTCGTTTCTTAGATACGCGCACGCTCATTGAAATGAACCTTCGCCACCGACCGACCTATCCCTTGTCGCTGTTGTTTACAAGCGACTCTGTGGTCACCTTTATCAAATCAATAGACTGCAGAAGAGGGTTTAAACAAAAATTCGTGAAATAAACGTTTTCTGAACAAACAATTGATGAAGACTGATCGCAGCAGACAGTAATTTAAGAAACGGGAGAACCGAAATGGTGTAATGAACAACACGGCAACGTAACCGTCGTGTTGATCTCTTGAATTCCGCATGTTCCTTATTGAAGCTTGTTTTATTCAGGACTGCGTAATAGCCCATAAACCGATGAAACTTATACGGCTCATAATCCGTTTAAAGGAACGGAGTATCTGGTATATGAATTTAAACGGACGATAATTATATAATCTTTAAAAGAGTACTAAACTGGTTTGAGTGTTTGGCTTTCAATTCGAGAAAGCTGTTCTGCTCAGTCATACGGCAAATTCCCAATGTATACAACTGATGATCCCTCATCCGACCTAAACAGAAGGAACATTTACTGTCATACAATCACATTATTGTTGCATAAGAAAGGACCGAAACAAAAAAGCTCGGGATGGCTTCAAAATATGTGAATATTTAAAATATTGGCCTTATAACATATAGCAAGATCCACTGAATGTTTTTAGTAATTAATTAGAAAAGTCTCTGGCTTCACGGTAAGTAACTCCTTAGGCTGTGAACAAACGAAAATGAGAAACGCGGCGAAGTGGCTAGGATAATAATATTTTTTGCTTTTAGCAAATCAAAGGTAATCATCGAAAGCTACTTACTTGCTCTGTTACGTCATACTTCGAACAAGCCTGGCCCGAAATCGTAGCCCGTGTGGACGCCATTGGGTGTCTTGTTGTAAATGAATTTTACAACACTATTAAAATTCTGTTGACGTTATCGAAGTTTGAAAAGCGCTGTTGAAGATGGGAATCTCTCAAATGAACATCACTTTTGCTTTAATGTAGGGCAAAAGGTGTAGCTACGCTGAAGCAAACAACCCATACATGACGGATTACGATAAAAACCAACCTACTACTGTAGCTACTTAGCTTACCTTGATGCTAACAACCTTTGTGGCTGGGCTATGATCCAACACTTACCAACTACTGGATTTGCATGGCTTGAAAATGTTGATGACTTTAAACTGCAAGCGAAAGTGGTTCTATAGTTGAATGTGACCTAGAATACTCTAGAAACGTTTATGATCTCCACTACGATTACTTACGTGTCCCAGAAAAGATAAAACCAACGAAGGATATACGCGCTGTCTAATTACTCCCTCAATATACTGCACAAATATAATATAAGTAGTGCCCAGGTTAATAAGCTGATCCAAAACCTAATGGATAAAACCAAATATATTTTCCATTACAGAAACCTTCAGTTATACCCTAGTCTTGACCTTAAAGAAAATACATCGCGTACTCACATTTGACTAAAGTAACTGAATACCTCAACTACATCAACCTTAATATATCAGCCACGATACCAGCGAGGGGATGAATGTTAAAAACCCATTTGAAAAAGACTTATCCATAGTAATGAATAACAACGTGTTCGGCAAAACTATGGAAAACCTCCGCCTAAGAATTGACGTCAAAATAGTCCCCTCGATCAACTCACTCCTCAAGCTTGCTGCTAAACCAACATTTGTATCAAGAAAAGCGACCCTTTTGTATCAAAAAACGACCCTTTTGCTGACAATAGGATCAAAGAATCTCTGACACTTAACCGGCAAGTATAATATGTTGGAATGTGCATCCTGGATCTAAGTAAGACTCTAATGTATGACTTCCACTAGAACTACATTAAAAAGAATTACAAAGATGCGCCACTAATGTTCACAGATACCGACTCACTAACCAACCATATAAAAACCGATGATGTGTACAAGGATTTCTGGAGTAATAAACACTTGTTTAACAACTCGGACTATCTTGAAGATAGCCCTAATTATGATAAAACTAATAAAAAAGTCATTTGAAAATTCAAGGATGAATGTGGTGATACTCCTATAGCCGAATTTGTTGGCTTGAGGTCTAAAATCTACAGTTACATTAAAGATTACGGAAAACTGCAAAGGGCCATTTTCATAAGTCCATTTTTCAAGCCATTTGCACAAGTCTATCTTTCAGCACTTTTTCACGAACCTACTTTTTGGCACTTTTTCACAAGTCCATTTCTCGGGTCATTTTCACAAGTCCATTTTTCAGCACTTTTTCACAAGTCCATTTTTTAGATCATTTTCACAAATCCATTTCTTAGCACGTTTTCACCTGTCTATTTTTCAGGTCATTTTCACAACTCCATTTTTCAGCAACTTTTCACCAGTCCATTTTTCAAGCCACTTTCACCAGTCCAATTTTAAGCACTTTTACACAAGTTAATTTTCAGCACTTTTTCACACCTTCGTTTTACATGTCGTTTTCAGAAGTCCATTTTTCAAGCCATTTTCCCAAGTCTATTTTCAGCACTTTTTCGCAAGTCTATTTTCAGGTCATTTTCACAATTTCAGTTTTCAGTAGCTTTTTACAAGTCTATTTTCTAGCATCTTTTCAAAGTCCATTTTTAAAGCCAATTTTACAAGTCCATTTTTTAGATCATTTTCTCAAGTCCATTTTTCAGCACTTTTTCACAAATCCATTTTTCAGCACTTTTTCACAAATTCATTTTTCAGCACTTTTTCACCAGTCCATTTTTCAGTTCGTTTTCACTAGTCCATTTTTCAGGTCATTTTGATCAGTCCATTTTTCAGTTCTTTCTCACAAGTCAATTTATCAAGCAATTTTCACAAGTCCATTTTTCAGGCAATTTTCACAAGTAAAAAGTATAGTTTTCAGGCCATTTTAATAAAATACACAACAACGGTAACTCCGAAAATCGATAACACATTTAATTCATTCGACGTTTTGACTAGGCTTTAGTCATCAGCAGGAATGCTGCAGGGTTACAGGTGGGGTCTACCTATACAAAGAACAATGACGTAAGATCTATTAATAGAAAATAATGAATTCTCGGGATACTTTCGTCCCATGGTTGAGCTGCGGTTTCAGGCGGCGGATGACGAGCACTTCCTTATAAAGCAATGTCGACCAGTGATTGGCTTTGTCAATAATTACACAGTTATTAAATATAAAGTCAAATAAACTGATTTGTAAGGTTTCGTCCGGGTTTTGAAAGAGTAATATGATGTGCTGAAATTGTTCACAAGAATTAATGTGGTTGTGAATCTCCAAGTCCGGGCAAGTCGTGTGTTCTTTTATTCTAGTGAAAAAGCATTTGTCTGTTTTTCCGATGTATGATTGTTGGCAACCTAGACAAGAAAAACTATATACCACAGAACTTTGGTATTCTTTTTGTATCTTGTCCTTGCATGACAAAAACAGTTTGTAGTGGTGGTCTTCCAGATGCTTTTTCGACATTGCTTTATAAGGAAGCGCTCGCCATCCGCCGCCTGAAACCGTAACTCAAGGGACGAAAGCATCCCGAGAACTTATTATTTTCCATTAATAGATCGATTAATAGATTGTTTTTGTATAAGTAGAGTCCCCATCTGTAACCCATCAGCATTCCTGCTGATGACTAAAGCCTAGTCGAAACGTCGAATAAATTAAATATTTTATCGATTTTGGAGTTACCATTGTTGTGTATTTTATTAAAATACTCGGTGGTTCCCACAAGTTCAGGCCATTTTTACTAGTCTATTTTTTAGGTCACTTTCACAAGTCCATTTTTCAAGCCATTTTCACAAGTCCATTTTTAGACCATTTTCTAGTCATTTTTACAAACCATAGCCCTAGCCGAAAATTCACCACTTTTTAAGGCCAACTCTTCATTACCATTTTGTGATCATTTTAAAAACCATAACCATAACTGTTATCTCACGAACATAGTAACACACATACGAAATTAAATAAGAATAACTTAAGATATATTTGAGTCTATATTTGATCACGCTCCCGCGACGTCTCTACAATCCCCTGCGTAGCCGCATCTGCACATGTATCAGGAGGCAACGCCGCTGGTGTTACAACAATACAACAATAACCAAAAAAATCACCACTTTTTACAATCCATTTTCACAAGTACCGTTTTTGAGGCCATTTTCCTGTTACCATTTTCTGGTCATTTATTTTTGAAAACCATAACCAAAAAATTCGCCACTTTTTAAAACCCATTTTCTTAAAATCATTTTTATTTATTTTTAGTCTGCCATTCTCAAGTTCTAACTTCCTGCACATTTAGTGGAAAAGCCACGGATCGTCTGACGCTCTTTCTCGTATTGATTTTTGTTGCTTGCAAACCTCGTAACTTCAATCAATTACGAAAATTCTATCCTGGCCCACGGCCGCCAACCGGCTCTCCAAGATGCGGTGGAACAATATTAGGTAAAACGGACAGGCAAAACATCCTTCTGCCTCTCCTTTACTAAAAATATCACTGTTTTTATGCGAACACATCGATTTTGGCCCTAGGACATTTTTACCGAAGACCTACCCTATGACACATTGTAAGTTCGTATATTTAGATTGTGATGTGTGTGCGGATAAAGAGGCCAAATTGAAAGTGTGCTAGTAGTCCCAACATATATACTACTGCTGTTGTTGTATATTACGTGTAGCATTTATTTTTTATGTACAAATAATTTAAATTACGTACTGATACACGTATCAAGATCCCGCAAAACCTATGTAAACCAAAAGGGTTGGCGAAGGTCCTTCGCCGGAGTGAAATGGTCCGGCAGTTTCCCAATTCTTTTGGTTTTGTACAAGTCGTTCAACACTGCCGACCGCAGCACGCTACATTTAAATCATTGAGATTTTACTGCACTTCTCTGCGCGAGTGCGCGTGGTTCTCGTGTAATTTTTGATTACTAAAGCATTCTACCGCATTCCTTGTAAATGCGGATTAGTGTAGATCGGTGAAACTAGTCGCACAATTTCAGTATGCAAGAAAAAATGATTCTCGTGCTGTTCTAAAGGTCAGACGGAGAATTCTTCTGTGACTAAACACACCTTGGAAACCCACCACAAAATTTAATGGGACAACCCCTTTCTTCTTTGCAAACGTCAGGAACTACTTCTATGGAAGGATAAGGGAATCGATAGAGATTTTCAAGCACGTCATCGTTCAGCAGGATTGAGAATCTTTAAACGATATATGAACGACTCTTTTTGGTTAAATAGACATTACTTATTATGATATTCATAAATATAGATCTAAACCAACTCTGAAGTTTTATATTGTTTCTATTATGAACGATTTTTCTTCTAATTAAATTTCGTTCCCTCTTTTGGCGCATGCGCTTACCGAGATCACGAATCTGTTGTAAAAACTCTTTTGACGTATATAAACAAGTTGTAAACATTTAACATCATCAGTCTTGTTCTGACGACATCCTGAGAATACAGGATGAAAACTCAGCAAAAGTTTAATTAAATCATGACGTTATCGTAAGAACTTCTGCCTCTTTATTGGTGTATTATTCTTAACAAAAACCCCTTGAGAAATATGCACATTCATGTAGGAAAGTGAGGTTAAATCTTGGGTTTTGCAGGATTCTTCATACTTCTATGGGCTGTGTTGTTCCAGTAACTCCGCTATGGTCTCTAATTTTAGAGCTTTTTTCAATGGCAAAGTTAATGAAATATAAAAAAAAAAAGGTGACCTGTTATTTGAAAAGTTGAATTTTTCATATTTTAAATCTCCGGCCGCTTTGATTTCATCCTAAAACTAACAATAAAAACAATTTTAGAAACTTTTTGGTAAGACTTTTAATTAAAAAAAACAAGCTTGAAACCTGTTATTTTTTGTATTACTTTATTTTTACGTGCTGCAGGTATATTATTTACTAGCTTCCTGTAACGACCAGCAAACTTTCTTGCATCTCGTAATCTCTGAGAAACGAATTCTGAACCGTAGACGAGAAGCACACTCTTACGGTTTCGACTTAATCCTGGGGAACCAGGAAAGAACATACACCTCTAATAACCTAACGAGGAAAAAATTCGGTTGTAAACCTTGCTCAACACCCTTTGATAGGATATCAAAGATGCACAAGCCAACTAACTTGCACATGTGGGTCCATTTCAACTATCCATAGTAACATCAAGCGTGCTGTCGCTTTCTTTTTGTTATCCAAGCGGTTTATTTGCCGAAGAGCAGAAATTTTCTTATGTTCATTATGACTTACATAACAACTCTCTTAGGTCAATGTTCATTTGTAAAATCTTTTGCAAAGTTGATGGCTTTCATTATAGGAGTTTATCCGATATCAATGGGTATACATCGATTATTATTCACAAGCACAATGTAACTTTTTTTGTCTAGTCATTCGTTGAACCAGTTTCTTGTGTATTTTCTGTTGCGGTTGCGGTTATTCTTTCCAGCATTTGCTTGCAGATCAAATCAAGGTTATTTTATGATATTAGCATCTCGGTGCGTTCTTGAAGTTCTCCTTTTTGTCTTTCAGAGTGATGAAAGCTTGTTTCCCTGCAAGGGTTCCAACCCTGTCTTGTATACCTCGGTTTGATACTATCTTCTTTGATTCTGTATTCATTTCGTTCTGTAAGTATTGCGACTACGTTTATTGCATGAGTTTGGAATATTTTTTGTAGTAGTTTGTCATGTGTGGTTGCGTTTATTTCGTACATGTTCTTTAGCTTTGTCGGATAGAATAAAAGCCTGTACTGAACTTTCTAATTAATTTTACGTCTTCTTTCATCGATCTTTGAAATATGTTATTTACTCTCCTCAATTGATCTCTTTAGCTTCGTATGTAAATTGCTTATGTACAACTACGTGATGTTTTGATTCTTTATTATTCTAAAGATTACCTATTTGTGTATCTGAGCATCATTAAATTTCAAGTAACATCACATGATATGGAATGAGTAAATAAAAAAAAGAATCTAAGGAGGTCTATTTGATGTTTCGCGTCATGTTTTCAAGGTCCTCCTCGAAGATTTTCGTATATCTTTAATTTGCTAGGGACATTTTCTTGACTTAAAACCAAACTTATTTTTGACTATTTTTAACAAAGGTTTACAAAAGTCGACTAAAGCGAACTGAATGTAATATATCTCAAATTCTTTGATAATTCATGAGAAAAACACGAAGGAAATCAATGCCGGGACGCTGTTTGGATACTCGAGGAGGAAATTACATAAATTAGGCTAAGTTTTACCTCGATTTTCTCTTCAAATACTTGTTCTTTTGGGATGCAATATTATACACTCGAAAGTCATGTTCCATCAGACATCCAAACACCTCGGAGTTTGTAAAAAATATTGGCTATCGCCTCGGTTTTCAACAAACATCTCGGTGTCCGGATATCCTGATGAAAACACTCCTTCTCGCGTATGATATATTGCATAATACTGGAGAATTAGTGCTTCATGAGGATATCCGAACACTGAGAAGTATTTGAAAACCGAGGCAATAGCCGAGGTTTTTTACAAACTTCGAGGTATTTGGATATCCGATGAAACACGACTTTCGAGTGTATAATATTGCACCTCAAAAGAACCAGTATTTGAAGAGAAAATTGAGGGGAAAATTAGTTTAATTTATGTAACCTTTTCCACAGATATCCAAACCACAACTCGGCAAAGTTGGAGATAGCCTGATGAAAGCCAAGAAAATTTCTAATTTTTGATCCACAAATATATCGCTCGGATGAAAAAGCTACTATGGGTAGTTTTGTTTCATTTCCTTTCATTTCATACTTTATTTGATAAGGCAGGTTAAAAATCCATCAGCTAAATAGCTGATATAGAGCTGCCAAAACTAAAATTAAAATTCACGATATATTGTATAACTAAGTTTAACATAAAAATTTCTGTCTTTTATTATTACACCTTTTGCCCTTCATCGAAGCGAAAGCGATGTTTATCAGAGCGAGTGTCATCTTCAATAGTGCCTTTCAAACTTCAACAATGCCAATCAAATTATGATTGCGCTAAAAGTAAATTCACTTGCAAAAAGTAGTTACATGTAAATATTCCGTTAAATTGAAGTTCAATAACGCCAACGGAAAAAAACATTAACATTTATGGTATTTCATTAGCATCTATCAAAATTAAATAAAAAATAGAGAAAGCAACAACACAAAATAAAAGTCAATTTGCTTTAACGCGTATATATTGATACATATTGTATGAAGAAGACTGGTAATAACAATTACCAAGACTGCCAATGTCTACAGAAAATTATTACACGAGATATAGCACTTGAAACGTCTTTTTCAGATGTGTGCGGCTGGAGTAAGCGTTACGATGACTGAACAAAGAACGACCCAAAGAATTCGAAGGATAACAGGTGAAGGTTAATACTGTTTTTTGAAGAGACAGAACAAAACTGTATCTTTCAATGGCGGATACTTTGGGGTTCAATCACTCAACTGCCACGAGAATAACATCCAAACAAGGGAGGGTTAAGAGTCCTTACGAACCTTACCTTATATTCCTGCGATATTCTTTCTCTCCTTCTTGGCTCAGTTAGTGTCACGTTCAGTCTAGCCGCACACGTGAAAACAAGGTTTTAAGTGCTATCTTGTGTAATTGTATGTACAACATATACCCACATATTATTGCTAATTGACTTTTTATTTTGTTATTTGATTTCCCCATTTTTCTTACTGAATTTTGATTGACGCTAATGAAATACCATAAATGTTTTTCAAGTTGACGTTATCGACCTTCAATTTAACGAAATATTTAATTACTTGTTGTAAATGAATTTACTTTCAGTCCAATTATAATTTGATTGGCGTTGTTGAAGTTTGAAAGGCTCTATTAAAGGGACAATCGCTGTAATGAACACCGCTTTCGCTTTAATGAAGAGCAAAAGGTGTAGTTTAAGGTGGAGTTGCTTCCATGCTTTTTCAGTTTTACACCTGACAACATCAAAGTTTAGATTTCTTCTCCCCGGTCTTTGATTTCGCGTTGTAAAATGTTTTTGTAAATCTTGTGGAGCCTCTCTTGTAATATACATCATGCATTAAGGTTAAAATCCGTCTTTCATAAATATAATTAGGTTGTAGTGTTTTAAATCTCCTTAATTGTATATTGGAAAACGTACTCTGCATACTGTAGACAGAAACAGAATATCAAAACCCTTCTGTTTTTCCCGCCTCTTTTGTGCGCCCCAACGGGCACGTCAGCGGTTATGCTATAGATGCTACATGGATTGTTTCCAATTTACCTTTTGTAGTATATGTTCGTCTGTGAGATCTTCTTGCGTAATATTATAAATCATCTTTGCCGCTCGTACGTGGTAGTGTTCTAAATCCTGTAATAGCGACGGTGAACTTATTCCCCAGACTAGTATACCATATGCCACATTTGATATTTTTGATGCCCATATAAATACTTCATTCTTTAAATTGAGACAATCCTGTACTAAATAATTGTGCCACTTTTCTAAATTGATCCATCCACGTCGTCAAGTTTTACTTCAAGGTTACAATGTTCATTTGGTTATCTAGAAAATATATAGGTTTTACTGTTCGATTGACCCTATTCTGGAGCAAGAATAAAACAGAATATCAGCTCGAATGAGTCATCATTATGATTCCAAAATATACAAAATACCTAGATATACCCTAATCTTATTCCGGAATAGGGTCAATCGAACGCACCTTTAGAGAGCCAGGTGTACAAATAACCATCCAACCCAATTTGAAGGAAATTAATTCCTCGATGTAAATGATAAACGCATCTAAATCAGCACTAGCTATAAACATCTACCAAACAAGATTTAACAGGTACCTGTGGAGAATTTTCTTTCTTAACAACCAAGTCAATTAAAACCTAAAAGTTTATTTGCAAGTTTTAACGCCTAACAAATCATAGATTATATCATCCGGCAATAAATCTATTTTTCTTATTTATCGTCATTTTCTGGTACATGTCCTTTCACGGTGCGATATCCAAAAAGCATATGTGTTTGGAAGAAGCGAGATATCTAATATGCAATTACTCTACCAGGTAACAGTGCTTCCTGCATTCATTCTTCTTTGTCAAATGGCTCTTCCTTATATCAACCATAAATCAGCAGCCAGTGCGCTAAACGAATACCATGATAGGATTGAAGAAATAAAGATCTTATTAAAGACTGCTTTATCGAACAATCCGTTATCTGTCTGGTTACTCAAAGATCGATTTCCAACAATACGACAACTACATATCACTCACGATGACTTGAATTCCTGTACTCAGAACAAACTGAACAGACGACTGGATAACGTGTTGGCCAAAGTTCTCAGAGGTGAAGATGTACAGATGATGGTTTTTGGAGGATCTAACACCGCTGGTGGTGGGCTTCAGGAAGAGGAAAGTAGTTTGAAGGGAACTTTCTTCAACATATTAAACCATTGGTGGAGGAAAATAGTAACACCAGCAACTGGCTCTCGGCTAAAATTGAACGTAATCGCGATGGGTGGAACGTCCAGCAGTTTTTTTCAGTTTTGTTACAAAGTATACTGCGTGGATGACAACTACGATCTGGTATTTATAGAGTTATCGGTGAATGATGCCAAGGCCGTCAGATTGGGAAACGTCAACCAAAGTCTACCTCTTGAGCAATTCATACGGCAGTTAACAAGCAGTCCAAACAATCCGGCATTGTTTTTCGTAAACTTGTTTTATGTACGTCGTCATGGTTGTTTAAATCTGATGGATCTTGGCCAAGGTATTTTATGTGACCATTATAATGTCACGACATTTAATTTGCGCGATTCGGTATGCCATTGTAAAAGTGGAAAATTCGTCATTTCTTCAAAAGCGTTAAGAGTACAAGTAAAAGACCGGAGACATATAAATTTATTGGGACATGCCCAGATTGCTTTGATGATGATTAATATGATTTCTAAAACGTTTTGGAAAATTATGTCTCCGAGATACAAATACATCAGCACATACCACCTTCCTCCCCCCGTCTACATCAAAGCTCGAGATAAGATCATTGAACATCCATTATGTTGGACAACATTGACGCCCAACTACAAGACCAAGGTAATTCATAACACTCTCAATGTATCTGTCGTCAAACAAAAAGGGTTCTTCTATGTCGAAGATGTTCTCATTGGTGGTATTCACTACACCGGTACCGTTTATCGTACTGATGCCTATAGTGCCTGGGTGGGGAAAAAATATGGCTCTGAGATTACTATTGCGTTTACGATAGTGAACGAGCCAGTTGAGATAAGTGGCTCGATACCATCTCGGTCAGTGGGGTTTGTTTCTCGTACAATCTACGATGGAGGTACAATAGAAGTTTGGTTGAATGACGATTTCAAAGAACGCGTAACTGTACATCTTAGTCAGAAATTTCGCCAGACAATAGTTCGTATAATAGCCGTTCAGGTTCCTGCTGGTGAACATACTTTGAATGTAAGAATCGTCAAAGGCGGCCCAGTTTCATTTATTGGGATCGTTATTGGACCTCCTGGTGGACCTTATTGAACATTACTAGAGACCTTAAGATTTACGTTACTAGAGACCTTAAGATTTACCACGGCAACTTCAACAACACCACATCCTCTAACAAAAGAATTTTTCATTCAAACAAATAATATGAATAATTTTAAATCTCCCGAGTATTCTCCACACTGTCGTCGTTCTGTATACCACACCAGAGAGACCATTTTGACGTCTTTAGGACGACTTCAGCTCACAGAAGGACAAAAGCTGTTACTAGAGATCGAATTTAATCCAAGACTACAGTGGTTTTACCAGAACTAGAGAGTTTTAGAAGTCCTAAAAGACTATAAAAGAAGTATAAAAGAAGTATATATAATATATATAATATATATTTATATAATATATATATATATTATATATATAATATAATATAAAAGAAGTATAAGTCACGGTGGTTAATTAACAGTAGTTTCTTTAATTGATGAGATTTTGAAGGATGCTGTCGTTGAAGTTGACGTCGTAGATCTTAAGGTCCTTACTATATTTGGCTGCCCACGTCCTAGAACACTTTTTCATCTTCCATGCATTCATTTACGTTTGGTGTCAGCCAGTTCTTATCTATTAAATATGGTATTTTCTTCGATTTTTCTATATTTACAAATGAATTGCTCCAAATGAGTCGGCGTTTTATTCTTCATAGTTTCTGATTGGCAAGTTATTGCTTTTGGAAAAACGCTATTGGTGAAGCACTTTTCCCAAAGCACTATTCGCTAATTTTCATAGTACTTCGGCCAGTAGCGAGACTGGGTTTATCATATGTGAATAAACTTAGAAACTCAGTTTAAACTATCAATTACTCAAGGTGACCCATGAGCAGTAAGGCAACAGATAGTGCATGTAACTGATATCAAATTTGAACGCTCTATTTAGAAATCGCTTGAAAATACAGTTTATTGTAATTAGAAGACATTCTCGACTTGACGGTTTGCCATGAATCCCTCCAGATTCAGTAAACAAAGAAACAGAGGCCATGTTGGTGCCACGTACAATAGCAAATAATGAGATTCTATTATACACCAATACAGCCGCAATGACGTCACAAGCAAACCAACAATGCAATCTGCAAACTTATTCAACGAAGTTCTAACGCTGTTTCATCTCCTTCAATTTTCTTTTACAAAAACCGCCACTTTGGAGGCATTTCTGATAGCTTTAACAAATATAAACAAAACTACAGACCAGACTCAACATTAATAATTTTCGTTTGATATGATTATAAAATGTCAATGCACGTCTTGAAAACATTCACGTTTCATCTCAAAGTTTAAGCCCCTATATTTTTTTTGTTAACTGCAGCTGAACATAGGACGAGCAATTAACACAAATTACGCTGTCTTCTAATGGCGAAGTCACGGGCTTCATTTTTTGTCTTCATTAGAAAATCAAATTCAGTTAACTCGTCTTTTTGTGCTGCTTTACATAACAGCCGAAACCAGACAAATTATTAGTCTAGTATTTGGTCAATGTTTTTTAAATGTACTCGCCACCTCCTGCTTTCACTTGATATTCAATCCATGCGCGATGACATCTACCTACCATCAACCAAACCCCTCCCTGTAAGTGTTTTAAGATCCCAATAAAAACTCTTCTTAACTGAAAAGATGTTGTCATAAAATATTTCCTCTGTTGTTGTCTTGACGCTTGATATTGTTCTCCAACAGCCCTGATTTGAATTTTTAGAGCAGTGCCAAGACATTTTCTGGAGGCGTGGCATATCAATAGCGCCCCGCTCCATTGAACCGTATTGATGGTGGTTTATTATTGTATGTCTATTTGCATTTCACTAATATATAACTGTTGTGAATATGAGAATATAAATAATGGCGTCATGTCCAGATCAACTACCCCAGATAAACGCTAGGCAGGAGTGTCGAAACATTGGGTCATGAATGATAGTTTTATAAGCTACGTTGAAAAGTTTTTAAGCCAGAGTATCGAAAAACCATGTCTGAATATTCACTTGGCTCTGAAGTTGATGTTTAACCATTTGTATCTCGACCAAAGCTACATTGTGCACTTCTAATGCTTTTGTTCCACTTTCTGACGGACCAGTACTTGTGTATTGGTGGGCTATGAACTAATGTTTAACTCCTCTTTCTCTGCAAATACTTGACAGACCTCTAAAAGTGTTTTGGATGACCACATCGTGAAGATTATTTGTTGAATTGCTGATTGAAAATATCCTTAGAGGAGGTTCTAAAGGTCGTTTTGATTTTCCACTTGTCTTTTGAACATGAAAGAAGTATGTAGTTGCAGTGGTACACTTTAGTGTTTTACTTAATCAAAAACCAGAGTATTTTACCCTGGCTAACGCCAGCCGGTTTTACTTGTCACCAGGATGAGTCCCGGTCCACAAAGGATTAATGATTAGGGACATATTATAACTGATTGACTGCAGCTTATAGCTTCTGCACCATTCTTTTAGGGTTAAAGAATTTAGACTTTATGGCACTGAGTTTGGCTTGTGGATCTTTGTGAATTGGCAGTAGTCTTTTTTGACTTTCTCACTAGCTTCAGAAATGTACAAATTCACAAATTTTCATGCACAAGTCTTCTTGTACATCAGAATGAGATATTTTTAGGAACTATATTTTATTCAAAAAGATGGAAGTAATATACTCAAAATATATCTGATTTACATTCATTTTCTGTGTCACGCACATACTGTAATAAGTATTTTAAATGTTTGAAATGTGCTAATAAAGCACATTAAACATAATGTTTGGAAACATAAAGTCAGGATTATTATGTGCAATGTAGATAATAAAATAAACCATAAAATTTTGTTTAGCCATTGTTAAAGAGCTTTATTATTGTCACTTAACCTGCCCTCAAAATACTGGATTCAGCATTTCAGAGACCTTCGAAATCAAAAATTTTCCGGAGGAGCATACCTCCGTACCCACCTAAAGGTTTTGTCACACCTTTAGCGCTTGGAAACTAGTAAAAAAAAATATGCTAGATGCACTCGCCAGGGGTGCAATTGGGCTTGGGAGGCGCCCAATAACAAGGTATTTTAATGATAGTTTATGTAGTCTGAAGACTTAAATAACGAATAAGAAATAATCAATACTCTGCAAACTTGCTCATGTGCAACATTCGTCATAAAATTAACTACTGCCACCTAGACATCATTGCATTGTCTTTATGGATATCAGTCATCATAAACAAGTTTCAAATTAGTTTTCTTGACTTTGTTTAAGTACCGTTGTTTCGAAAATGCGGCAAAATGGAAAGGATGGAAAATTTCCCTGAAATGACATTTAGATAAACAGTGTACAATTCGGATGAATTGATTCACTTCTAAAATAGATGATGCAATCACTTTGTAAAATCGACTTCCGGAAGTCATGGCCATTTGCTGTACTTCCGTCGTGAAGTCAAAATGTTTTGGGAAGAGGTTGAGGTCCAGGGCCGCTTCCACAAGAAAGCTTTCAATACAAACCTTTACAAACGTCGAAAAATAAATATTAAATCAGAGGGAAAATATTTTAATTCTTCATCGTATATAGTTGCCACTTGACAGGTTTATCATTTCACTCCGGCTAACACCAGACGATTTGAGTTAAGAAGAGACGTCCTGGAAGGGCTACCTGTAAAGGTATAAAAGTAAAGTGCTGCGTCGGTAGTATTGGACGACTTGTAGAAAAACAAAAGTGTTCGGAATTGCCGGAACTTAGGTGTAGAAAAAATGACGTTTTCGACGTATCACTCCGACGAAGAGCCTTCTTTCAAAACCTTTTCTACACCTATGCGTCGGTAGATTCCCAATCCATTTGGTTTTCTACCTGTAAAGCCTGGATGTATAGATATTGATTAGAATGAAATCAAAACTTTCTTACCTCAACTAATAATACTTTTGGAGATCAACCTTAGCAAACAACACCTAGAACTTTAGGCAGTTTTACCCTTCAACTCAGGGCTTTAATAAAAATATCAGTAATTCTGCCACCATGAAGCTAGAGACTGGATCCTGTTGACGCAACAAGGACAGTTAAACTACCTGAAATTTTGCCACTGACATTGGTTTTACTGGGTAAATCCCATTAGTAAGAAGGATAAAATTTAGACGACTAGTGGACGTTCGTCAAGCTTGTTATCTCAGGAAAACGATTTCTGAGCCCTAGACGGGAATCGAACCCGCAACCTTCTGATGACCGGTGAGACGCTCTA
>JBAHVQ010000103.1:949219-985886 GCA_036872915.1 Nanipora kamurai
AAAAAGTAGAGCAGTATGAAACGATATAAAATAAACTTAAAATCTCTTGTGTCGGTACTCCGAGTTTCACACGAGAGAGAGAGAGAGAGAGAGAGAGAGAGAGAGAGAGAGAGAGAGAGAAGAGAGAGAAGGATTTATTTAAACACGCTAACTACGTCATCATACATGCTGATTGCCACGGAGGGCGTGTGAATATATCTAAGTTTACAAAACATAGATAAGACATTGTACTGACTATAGAAATTGACAAGATATTTACAACTATACAATTTTAACTATAACTATACAACTATATAATGAATTCATGAGCAGCAATTTTGCTTTTGAATAAGCTTAAAGACTTAATTTCCCTTATATCTGTCGGTAAAGAACTCCATATACGCGCACCATCGTACATGAAACTCTTTTTTATGCTATTGGTACGCGGATGTGGCAAGCAAAGAGAGGTTGAAATGTCTCGTAGATTAAAATTTGTCACTTCACTTTTAAAAGTAAAAAGATTTGAAAGGCTTTCAGGTTCCATCTTATTGAACACTTTAAACATTAATTTAACTTTAGCTTTCTTTCTTTGAGCCACTAGTGGTTCTCAGCCTAATGTTTTTAATGCAACCTTGTGATCAACTTTTTGAGTGCTTCTTAATAGGGTTTGGTGGTAGAATCAAAAGAATGCTGGTCAGGTGAGATGTTGGAAAGGCGGTGGTTTATAGATTCTGGTATTTTGCGGAGGACTGATGGCGGGTGGTTGCTTTTTCGGTGAACGTAGTGAGGGGTACTGTTTGGTTTAATGTATGGTTTTAATATTCCGGATCTCAAGTCGAATGAAACATCGAGAAAGTTCACAAACTTTTTGTTCGCTTTGATATAAGCTTTAAGTTGTGGTCACTGAAGGTTTTGCATATCTTTTTCTTAATTATTTCAATTTTTCTAGGTGGTACACCGAATGCGCCTAGGCCATCATGTCTGTACAATCCGAGGTTATTTCTGTACTGGGAAAGTAGTTGAGACAAAAGTTAGTTAAATAATATAATATAGTAACAGTTATGATTTTCCTTTGTGTTTTCCATATGTATATATTTATATGTAGGTTTCAAAAATTGATAAAAATTAAAATAGAAAATTACACAATGAGAAAATAGTATTTGTTTGATTACATTAAGATTAAGTGTCCTGAGGGTCATTTGAAGCAAAAAGTCTCGGAAATTTTGCCTGAAAAAGTAAAAAATCATATTGGTTACTATGTCTTTATTTCTTCATAGAAACCGTTGGGCGACCATGGCTTATATTAAATTATCAAGACGATATTACCAAATGCTTACACGACCTTCCTGTGATACCTAAAGAACCCTTACCATCAAACATCACTTTTAACGAAGCTGAGGAACGTGCAATTCTCTTGCAAATTTTTTCGAAAACAGGCGGACCTTCTTGGCGCAATAATTCTGGCTGGAACACGACAATTCCGCATTGCCAATGGCACGGTGTCATTTGTAACATTACCTCAGGACAAGTAATAGCTTTGAGCCTTGTGTCGAACAATCTTACCGGCACATTGCCTTCGACCTTGTGGAAACTGAGAAATATTCAAGCCATTTGTCTGGGCAATAATTTTGGAGTTACTGGAAAATTAGCAGATTTTCTTTCTCCTAATATGAGCAGACTAATGAGACTGGACATGGCCGAGGATTCTCTTGCAGGAGACATTCCTGACGAAATCATTAAAGGCTTAAAATCGCTGGTTAAACTTCAGTTGAGTGGCAACCAGCTTAGTGGATCCATACCACCTTCGATTGGCCATTTGTCAGAGCTCCAGGATTTAAGTTTGGGGGAAAATCTGATCCGTGGTATTGTTCCCGAAAGCATTGGACAACTATCTAAGCTGTGGTTTCTTGATTTCGAGTCTTTATTGAACCTTAGCAGCACGATCAAACCTTTTCTAAATCTTACTTCGTTACAGTATATGCATTTATCCGGCAGTGGCTTGCACGGGAATTTACCCGATGCATTCGGGTTGATATTTCCCAGATTAGTAGAGTGTTTGCTTAGCGGAAACTATCTTTATGGAAACATTCCGTCAACATTTGAAAAGATGACTGGACTTCTTCATTTAAACCTGGCAAAGAACAACTTTAGTGGGAAAATTCCATCTAGTTTAGGTAAAATTCCTAATTTGAGTGTCTTAGATCTCTCGTTCAATCGCCTCACAGGGTTCGAAGAATCATTCATATTTAATTCTAGCAAGCTCTCGTTGCTCAATGTCGCCCATAATAGTCTATCGGTACCGTTATCCCATTTTTTCAACAAGTTACAACCAGCCGAAAAGTCACTTAGAAGTTTTAATGCAAGTTTCTGTAACTTAACAGGAAATATTCCGGACACTATATGGCCGTTCAAGAATCTAATCCTCGTTGATTTTAGTCGTAATTCACTTACCGGAAGATTACCATCCCCTGCATATAACATGCTATTTTTGTTAATTGTCGACTTCTCAGTGAACCACTTGACTGGAGATATTCCAGAAGCGTATGCGAAACTTTTGAGTTTGCAAACATTTGATGTTACATCCAATCCAAGTCTAAAGCACGGTAAGGGTGTATCTGGAAATATTCCTAGGTTTGCTCGTCCTGATACCAGTTTGTTCGTAAGAGAGCACAAAAACGATCATTTTACATGCCCCTTACTAAGATTTAAGTACAACAACGGTATCATCAAAATGGATTCATCATACTTTGACAGAGTTTATTGTGTTTGCGATGAAGGTTTCTATGGATACAATGGTCATTGCCTCTCGTGCATGGCAGGGGGATTATGTTTACGACCTGGTAGCTCCAAATATTCGTCGTATATGCAAATAGCCAAAGGATACTGGCCGTCACCTTTTGCAAACAATGTAACTCACCTTGTGTCTTGTCAAGAGACAAAACTTACAAGTTATGTTTGCAATCCTACCGGACAGTGCAAGTGCTGGGTAAAGACAGTTAATGGTAGCAATTATTTTACAATTTGTGATTCTGGGTGCATTTGCAAGGAAGGTAGCAGCGAACGATTTTGCTCAAAATGTGAAAAGGATTTTTACAGCCATGGGAGGCTTTGTCTGAAGTGTCCATCGAGAAAGTCTGGAAAAGTCGAGGTTCTTCTTCCTGTCATCCTAATTGGTATTTTAACAGTCCTTTTTGTAGCGTGGTTGGTTTTCTTTAAACGATATCGCAAAAAGTCTGCCGTTGTAGTTCTTATAGAGATTCTTTTGGTAACTATCTTGCACGTTTTGAATTTCCTTCCGGCTTGGTTGTTTGAAATTAACATAATCGTGTGGATTCTCGGCGTTGCTGGATATGGTAGCAAATCAAGAGGGGTTCTCAAGATCTGCATTTTTTACTTTCAACTTCTTGACGCAATGATTTCTAACTTTAATCTTTGGCCGTACAGTGTGATAAAAATACAGCGACATCTTAGTAACGTCTTTAATTTCCAGTTTGAAGGACTGGAATGTTATTTCCCCAAGCTTCTGACTCCTGTTGGAAAGCTATCTTCTCTTCTTTTATTTCCTGTATGCGTAACAGCTGCAGGAGGCATATTCTTCATAGTGTACGCTTTGCTGTGCAAGGTACTGAAGGCGAGACCCGAAAAGACGACAGCAGCCAAATACTCAGCTTTGAACATGGTAATCGTGTTTTTGAATTTGATATATTTTCCCATTGTCAAGCGTTCGTTTTTGGCCCTAACGCCTTGTTTAAACGACAAGGACATCTGGTACATGTCTCAAAATCCCTGGATTGATTGTCCAAGTGCACAGTACCGAATAATGCGTAGCCTTGGGTACTGCGCTTTGGTAATATATGTCATAGGTGTTCCATTTGCAGTATTTCTACCACTTTTGCTCAGGTTCCTTGTTTACAACAAGGAAACCTTAGATGTCACTAATTTGTGGCTAGGCTCCCTGTATCTCCCGTATCATGTGAAATATCGGACGTTCATTGAAGTCTTTTACCTACTTCGGAGGGCTCTTTTTGCTTCAATACTAGCCTTTGTTTCAAGTAGATCTGTTTTTCAGACTCCTCTATTGTTATTGACATTCTTGATTTTTCTACTGCTTCATATGATCTTCAAACCGTATATCTGTTACCGAAAATTGCTTGGCATTGATGTGGAAAACACTCTGGAAAGTATAAATTTGGTGGTGCTCATGCTGTCGTTCGTTGCTCTTGGTAATGATGCACAACGTAGCGATCCGGATATGACATTGGGATGGCTGGTACTTGGTCTGAATTGTTTTACCACGGTATTGTGTCTCGTCGCTTCCGTAAGTAGGCTGGTAGCAAAGGAAGAATATGAGAGAATATGAAACGAGTAGTGCTGCGTGTAGGCTCGAAATGCCGTTCAATTTAACATGTTTTGACCAGTTGTTAAGAACTGTTTTCCCGTCTGCAATTTTGCTGTGTGATTCTCATAAATAAATACCGCTTCGAGTTGAAACCAACTGATTTTCTAAAACTACATTTATATAACGACACAAACTCTTGTAGAAATAGCTTTGACACAAATCTTTTGAGTTAAGTTTGAAATCTCGTGGAACATTTTAGAGTTCCAAGTAATACTTGTAATCATAGAAAACATTTTAAGAATTAGTATAAAGTTATAGTGAATATATATGAAGTAAAAATGTTAAAACTTTTTCGTGGAATTTCATGTTGTTGACGTCTCTGTCCTCCTGGGCAAAATGGATCCCTGTGGATCGGGTTGTGCGTAATACTCCATAGTTGTAAACTTGTGAAGCCTTCTGGCCGTTACCGAACGTTCTTCCTGTTAATCTCTTCACTAATGTAAGCCATTGTTTTTTTATGACTTTTACAAATGATGATCGAACACCATCTGAAGTGAACGTAGCTGTTAAAGAGAATAATGCAACACATCGGTATTTGAGAAAAGTCCCCTTTTGCTTTAAACATGCCAGGCCGTTGCTACACATAGCATCGGATTACATGGTTGTAGTGTTCGGTCTGACATTCCGGAACAAAAACAATCTTTCCGCAAACACTTTGCTAGTTTAGTAGATTAGGCAACCTTGTGAGACGGATTTTTCAATCTGATTTAATTAACCTGTTTACGCTATGTCCATGGACCTTTTTACAGCTGGGTTAAAAGCCACTGAAAATATGATACTTACATAGCAAAAGAATTAGTTTACTATCTTTTCCCCGCGACATATGAACGTTCGTCAAGCTCATTCTAGTAAAAAAACGATTGCTCAGCCCAAGATAGGAATTTAACCCGTAACATTCTGATGAATGGTGATGCACTCAAACCATTGAGCTACCAAGATCCAGTTGGTGAACTAAGATGTAGATTTGTCATATGTGCTGCCTATGCGACAGCCATGACATGATAATAATGGGAAGACTTTAATGTTGCGGGTTCGATTCCTATCTGGAGTTCAGAAACGTCTAACATAGAACTAATTTCCCACATGCACAAAGTTTGTAATTATATTTCAGGTATTTACTTTTTTATTGTGTTGCAGAAGTGCAATCAAGGGGGAAGCATGGGGGACAATTGCCTCCCCCACTGTTTTAACAAATTCTTTGCCTCAACAGAGCATTGTATATTTTTACAAAGAAAATCGTGTCTTATTGCAACATTTTGGTTGTAGAATGAATTTTTGGAGCGTTTTGAGGACTCTCAAACTGCCAACAATTTTTCCCATACGGTCGCTATGCGATGTCTTGCCTTGCGTGACTTTGAGTGGACAACTTTGTCGGCAACCTGACTTCAACTGAATGCAAAAGTTTTAGACCGATGACAGACACCAGACTTTTCATGATTTGAATATAATACAAATGAGCAAAAGTTTTCGCTTTGGATCAGTGGCATTTAGACTTGAATTACGAAAAGTTCGATGTTTGATCCAAGCCTTAAAGTTTTCAAATATTATGTCAGGTGGGTAAATTAACCAGAGAAGGAGCCGAGTGACCAGGCCCCCAATAATAGATCGACCATGTTGCTAGTTCTTGTCCAAGTCCTCTCAGATCAAAAGCAAACGGACAGCTTCGGCTCATAACTTGAAATTATAATTTTGTCCGTTTGCCTCCTGAGTAGACCGAATCTACCCGTCATATACTACGAACTTGGCATTATAAAAGGGTCTATCAGGGACGGCGGAGCGTTATTTCAAGTGGGGGGGCTAATGTTGAGACGGAGGCCTCATGGTAAAAAATTCGAGTTTGCTAGAGAGAGGGCCATGGGCTAATCTTAAATATATTAGTCTTTCTTAACATAAAAACTATAATTTATTTTTCACATTTTAACACAAGCAATTAACTCCATGTACTAATATCACTTCAGCCAAAAAGTGGGGGGCATTAGCCCCCCAGCCTCCCCGGCTCCGCAGTCCCTGTCTATTTTGACGGCTCGTTTGTACAACGTTAATATGCTTTAGTAAAATTGTTTAAAGTTGTTCAGTCATGTCGCTTTTGCTATGATCCGTTACATTGGTAACACAATGGTTTTCAGAATTTTTACACTAGGTTTAGAGAAGTTCTCGACTTACGTAACCCATATAACAAATTGTTATATTTCAAAATATACATCTGTCTAAATTTAAATTAAAAATATGTCTATTTTATTGATTTCTTGCACATTCATAAGCAGACCAGTAATTTATAGAATTTGATGATGTGGCGTTTTCTTTATTTTTTGTCGCTCTTTCAAAACTATGTCGTTTGTTGTCGTGGGTTTCTGCTTATTATCTTTTTAACAGGGAGCATGCTCTAGGGTTATGATGACTGAAGTTGTATCGACTCGGACTTACCTCGACTCAAGTTGCAATTCTCGGTCGCTTCACTTGATTGAAACGAATTGTAAGAAATTACTTAAACTGACTAAACATGGAAACTGCAAAAGACTTGACGCGACACGAAAAGCTCAAATCACTTGGCTCCTTATCGCCTCTGCGAATTTTTGTTGTAAATGGCTTTGCCTGAACATTAAATAAATGACACTTGTCCGCATTAGTGCAGTCAGAGTAAACCAATTAGGGAGGGCACTGAGAAGGCCTTTTGGCCTTTCCAGATGTTAGGTATGTATCATTTCAAGAAACACTGTAACTCCTTCACCATCTAAATGTGTTCTTTGAATATTCCAGCGAATTTAGTGAGCCATATTTCTGCAAAGTGGAGGTCACGACTCTCCATTCCACCTCTAGGCCTCGTCGTGGATAACCGAGGATTTACAAGGAATCACTTGCGAATTTAAGGGAGGCATGATACCCCCTCGGGTACTGCTTTGATTTGATGTTTATGCATATATCGAGTTTAACTTTTATTTAGCTTGACAAAAGTAAGAGATATTCATATCTTTTTGACCGCACCTGAACGCTAAAAATGGCTACCTAAAGTCTTTAGGCTCAAGAATTTCGTCCCTTGCTCAACCAATTTGCTGCTCTTGCCTGGTAAAATATTCCCTAATAGAAATTATAATGAACTCCTGTACAGTTATGTCTCAGAAGCGCTTAAAATGCGGTTTCAGAATTCTAAATATTAAAAAATTTCTAGAGGGTAATGCCCCTGGAACCCCCTAAAAAGATGTTAGTTCTATGGCAGGTAAGATTTTTCAAACATGTGCAAAACCGAGAAAAATAGTGAAATCGTTATATTTTTTACAATCTTACACCAACTACTATTAAGAAAAATATATGGTACATAATTATTAACCAGTACTTGAGTCCATTTTGTGGACCTCCGTCTTCTCCCCTAGGAGGATAAATGTCACGAAACTTCTTGCTACGTTTGTATTTTCGATGCAAAAAGGACGTGGCAAAATTCAAGCACCCTCATTGATAAAGGTTGGCGACGCCCCTGGTTGGTCCTCCCTTAGAAAAATCTAGGCTACGCCACTGTAAAGAATAACCGGGAATTCCAAACATAATCTGTCGGACATTTGATAAGCTGACTCAAAATATCCCAGCTGCGTTGCCTTTCTCAATCTCTGACTAAATTCCATTCAGTTGGACCATCGATTTCATTCGACTCGACTCAATCAGATTTTCGGTAAAATGACTTGAATGACTCATAACTTGACATGTCCTTCTACTCCCACTGTTTGGACGTGCGACTGGACCTGACAGTGATATGGCACAGAACGATTTTCGACAATCATTTGAAATGCATGTATCGTCGTACGAAAGATTCACAGTGGTCTATAGTGCAATGTATTTTGTATTGTGAAACGTTTCATGTAATTAACATCGCCTTTACGTTGACTAGTTACCTGACTAATGATATTTTGAATGGACATTTCAAGCAGTTCACACTACTTTCAGGCAACCGCAATAAGCAAAATTTTCTATTATGTCAATAAAAATTTTTAAAAAGCCTTTAATTTTTAGAAAACAGAGTTTTCTTTAAATTTAGAAACTTTTGCATTATTTCTGTTCCCTACGGCTCAAATTGAATATGTATCCTTGGTGAAATCAACGTTACTCCAAATTAATCTAACATGTGAAAACCTTCAACCAACATTGTTGAATTCAATTTTGTTGAATTGTATTGGACTGAGAGCCCAAATGAATACAACATGCATGTTGGGCGGTGTAGGATCGAACTGTGGATTTTACGGATCGGGAACGCATAATGATCTCGAATGTTAGACCAAACAAGCCGTTGTTCTCACCTGAGACAATTTACTGAGCGTGTACCTGTACATCAATGTGAAAGTAAGCAACTCATGCACGAGAACAAACGAAATGCTGAATGATGTTACATCAAAGTTTTGATGAAAATCAAACTTCGTTAAACACCGTACAACACCCTGCAACATGATGCTACATTGTCACCGCGAAACGAGTTCAACATGTTGTATACAACAATGTTAGACGATGTTGAATCGTGATGTTCAATTAGTTTAGCCAGAAGTTTAGACTTAAATTCTTTGAAAAGGACAACTTAATACCCATTCATTAATTATGACTATGGTAAGCTATGCAAGGGGGGCAACGACGAAAGAAGATTCTCAAGTCGTTTTGAAGAGTTCTCATGACAAGATCCACCACTTAAGGGATCCTTATCCAAGCCAATCCAATATAAATTATTCCACAGATCCCAGGCCATGATTTTATGGCCTTTTTACCATATCACCGTCTTGCGGATCCTGATAACTACCTTGGGGTACTAAATGCTAGTCTGCTCTCCCTTGTACACGCGTTTGGGGGTAAATCCGGGAGGAAAATTGAACGATAAAACGGCACGTTGTAAGCAACATTGAAGTTAACCTTCAATATGGAAGATGATGACAGCATGAAGAGGGAAAATGATTGAGGGTGAATAACGAAACGAAAGTCAAAAGAAAAGTTCAGGAATTTTCTGTTAATTTTGTGTTTTCGCTACAGATCTTGGTATGGTCTTGCAGTTGGATGTCGCTCTGGTGCTCCTAGTCAAAACTTCCCTCCTTCAATATCGTCAAACGTATAAATGAGTGTAAATGCCAATATTAATCTTCATATGTCCAACTCAAATCATCGTCATCATACTTCTGCGTGCATACAAACCACCTGGCCAAGTGCCTGGCAACAGTTTTCATATCTCAGGTGGGTTCAAGGGACCCGGGGCCCTTTTTCGGTAGTTTAACACTCTCCCGGCATGATATGTCTCCCCTTGACAAGTAAAATCGTTTGGCGTTCGCCAGAAATCTGACCCCAATCAAGGCCATACTTTCGTCTTCTTTAAAAGATTCTACTCAACAGTATTTCATAGAATAACTAAGCCCAAAACTTTTGTCGTTCTGATTGTATACACTCTATCAGTAATTGATTGTATACAAGTGTATTATATATTTATAGTATGCAATTGATTTTTTTTCTTAGTGTCTATCAGGCAGGGGTGAACAATAGGACAAATTTTTACGTGGATCTTATTGGTTACGTCATAAAATTTCAATTTTCGCCTTCACAAAGAAAGTGAGCGCGTAAGTTGATCTAAAATTAAGAAAGGGATGATACGGCTGCCCATTTTTGCCGGTGTGTTTCAACTTTTTCTCGGAAGAAATGATGCCTCAATTTACAGATGATATATACTTGGTGAGAGTGAAAATCGAGAGTGGATATTTCACCAAGCTGCGTTTTCCCGATAACATGGTGCTCATTTAAACATGACCAGAAGGACTGCCTTACCCGATACCATTAATAGAACCTTCAGCGTTTAGAATCTCTATGGCAAACATAAGCCTTTGTCCGCCACAAATCAAAGACTATTAGTTTGCACACTCAAGCTCCATTTTGTAAAACCCTTGGTCCGCCTTTTGGCAGAAAGACCCTAAGTTCCTTTTTCACAAGAAGTGCTCTACATAAGGGTAGGAAACGGGGAACGATTGCCCCCACTTATGAAAATGAGGGTTCCCCACTTTTTGGCACATATAAAGATTTATATTCAAAAAGTTAAGTAATTTCACACAAAAATGTGCAATAGATTGCAAAAGTTTTCTGTCTGGTTTGATAAACAACCCTTATCATAAATTTACACAGTTTCCTTTTCCTCAT
Source organism: Nanipora kamurai (assembly GCA_036872915.1). NCBI lineage: Eukaryota > Metazoa > Cnidaria > Anthozoa > Scleralcyonacea > Helioporidae > Nanipora > Nanipora kamurai. Next base: position 959,742 of record JBAHVQ010000103.1, read on the forward strand.
CTTGGCTAGTATTATTCACTTGTGGTCCAAAGCGTTTTTTTCCGTCTTGGTCTGGTACTATGGTATTTCATACCTATGATTAATGCCAGTTTTTCTCCCCTACTTTTGAAAGAACTTCCTTCGTCGATGCTCCAAAAAATGTTATAAATAATTTTTTCATTTCTACAAAAAAATCTACAGAACTATTTATAATTGACCTATTAATTATCCATCTCAGAAGGAAAGTTTTTATGAAAAAAAATGAGGGTCACCAGAGTTCTTTTAGAAATAAATTAGATTAACCGGTAAATGGCAGCCATTTTGGTACGCCACTTTTGCCATAGTAACGACCTGAACTGCTTATTTCGTCATATTTATTGATGCCTAGAATGCGTTTCCACGTATTGCATTCAGTTTTATTCTTCTTCCAAAGTATTTATGCACATGTTTTTGTGTCTCAATGTTTTTGTGTCTGTATGGAGCCACCTTATATAATTTTCCCCATATTTGAAAGCCTTGATACGCCATCAGTGCAGACTTACTTGTCATATCTTGGATGGTAATGTGTTAACCACATCTCGTTCCCAGAGCATCCGCCCTGTGCCGCAAGTAAAGACTCTTGGATAACCCATCTTCGAAAGTGTCGTGATTGGTTGACAGGATATACATGTATAACTGGGTCAAATCTTATTTTTGCTGCCTGATGTCAACGCTCAAAACAAAGCATACTCCAAAAATGATACTGTCGGACAAACTTCTATTTTCGTGGCATTGTTACAACGGTGAATGCATTAATTACTTGTTTTTTTTCAATCAGAACATGGTTTTATATTTCCAGTGATTGATTATCAGATCCCAGAGCCTTTGTTTTTCGAGGCGAAGTGAAAGTTCTAGGAAGGAGATTGGTGATTCCCACACTTAACGGAATCTGTAAAAACGGTAAAATCGACAATGCAAACGTTAACTGAACGTTAACTTCTTATTTCAAATTCAGTGAAGCGAATAAATAAACTCAACGTTTAATTGAGAACAGCAAAATTGGCGTCGGGGTCGAGAACAGGACGACAGATGACGTGTATAGTATACTTTCGGGCATTTTTCTGTAGTTTAAGGTTGCTAATTCCGAACATGAAGGCCCGATGTTATTCCCCAGTCGGATCACAACTCTGAGCAGCTGAAAGAGCTTACTTTGCATGAGCATAAGGGTACAACTTCCACGTTTTCTCGAATAACAGCGATAAATCTTAGGCCCTTGGATCCCTAATCGGAGTAATTGGGCGTCGACAACCTGTCGAGGTAGTCCGCTCATCTGTTGGGCAAGCTGAATAAAATCTGAATATTATAAATTTGTACCAGTAGCTGAATACGGGTATACCAGCAATCCTCTAAAGAAAAGCTAACCTTTCACTTTCTGAGCCTTTCGTCTGATCCCTTATGCCCCCCCCCCCACCATATGGGCTTGACACGGTTTATTTATTACTAATTATTCTACAATTAAAAGCAATTAGTAATATAATGGCTATACAGAATTTTAAAATATGGCACTGAATCAAAGTTATCGACGAAGATAAACTTTGACAGTTACTGCTCCTGTAGTATTTTTATGGAGCTCCTATAATTGATTGTTATATTTTTTCATTTTTCTCTCAGTTTTTTTATGGCAGAGTGAAACCTATTTCATGGAGCAACATGATAGTTCACGAGATGAATATTATTCGTGAGCTGAATGCGACAGAGAATGTACACTGCTGTGAGCACGTACTGCTATGTAATTACAGGGTTGAAAGGACCACTTGATCTGGATCCCAAAAATGGTGTGAAACTCAGCACGTTTAACAAGAAAGTGGGTTTAACGACAGATACCATTAAAAAACACACTAGGAACTAGTTTTGTTGTGAATTTTCATTTCATTCTTTTGCCAATGCTGTTGGGGTACCTGATTCTTTTTGACATGTGACAATTTGTCGACTGTACCAACCAAGGCAATGTTTACCGATCTTATTTATCACTGGTAAAGTGTTTCAATTTATCATCTTATTAAGTGCCAATGCAAGAGAAAGAGAACGAAGATTTGAACTTTATAAAATACTGCGTTAAGCCGGGAATGCTGCTGTATTTAGAGCCTAAGCGTTATTTTTCCGGGGAGTTCCCATATTGCTACAACAACAACATGTATCAACCAATTAAGTGGGAACTACGTAATCAGTCAGTGTCTCATCGAATATGTAAATTTTACTTGTGTTAATTTTTAACAAGTTTTCTCACATGTTTTTCTTTTAAGGATGGTTTGATATACAGTCACTTCCTTGAACAGATTGAAGCTCAGGAGTATCATTGTCAGAAAGATCGACAAGACTAAGCCATTAGCAAGAACAAGGTAAGAGTTTTGAGGGGGAACTAGACGGACGAAAACTTCATACGACACAACGCAAAAGAAAAACACTATGTCGTTACTTACTGGCGGTACCTGTTCTAAACCAATTTACTCACTAATACTCACCAACATAAGTCACAACAAGCTCGTATTTCTGCATTTCAGTTCCCCTTTCTACACCTTAACTTTGGATGAAATAAACGCCAAACATCCCAGGGAATTGCATGTTCCTATTCTATCGTCACCGCTCTGTTTATTGCTCAATATTGGCTGATGTAATAGACAGTTCAAACTAGAGTTTCTTTTCAACATTCTTTGTCAGCTCTACATTAATGAGTGGCTCCGAACCGTTTATGAACAACCGTCTTATGAAAAGGGTCTTTCTAGAAACACATGACATGTCTTTCTTTGAGGTCAGTTAGAGGGATTGTGTTTATAGGACGTTAGACCATTCCCGCCTCGACAACTGTAACTGATATGTAAATAAGTGACGCCATGAAACAGTTCCAAATTGATGATATCACGTCGGATTTGTGCAGCATGTTTAATATGACTGTACAGATAGTCTTTTGTACATTATTCATATTCAAGTTATAAACTTAGGTCTGATCGAACGATTAATATAAAGTTCAGACAGTACCGTTCATGAGAAGTATGACCCCGTGAAACTGATAGATGTCGAAAACTTCTATCTTTAAAGACGAACTAAACGATGACCAAACATTAAGAATATGATTAGCTCTTTAAACTGATGAACCTTTCGTTTGTAGAGTAGGTACTAAAATTGCAAATCCGTTCAGTTGTAAATAGATTCTGATTTGTTTTCATGAATGATTCACCCTACGCGTTTCCTTCGGGAGTTTATACCAACTTAGATTAAAACGGCGCGAAGATTATTCCTCTCTTGTCATATCAAACGATTCATGGTTGAGAGTTACTTTTTAGAATACGAGAAAATTAACTCTGACACAATTTGTGAGTTAGTCTCTCAGAGACTAACTCTAGTTACTTAGGACACTATTTACTTAGGGCGGCTTTGTTGTTAATATTATAAAACATATGAATAACTTTCTTCGAACTTTTTATAGAAGTATATCCATTTACTGTTACGACACGAGGTCAGAATAATCGAATGAAAGACAAAAAGTACGTTAACACTAAAGAAATATTCCATGTCATTGTGACTGTCTGCAAGCATTAATATTGCGTTAATTGCGCAAGAAAACATTTCATTTTCCTGTCTACAGTAAAATTTGCATTGTTGATGAAACGGAGTAACCGAAAAGTAAACGATCCAGCCATATCAACACCCAGATTCAAGTTTTCCAATCAAAGCTGGAGGAATGTGTACGAAATCCCTATTTCTACAACGAAAACGGGCACATGAGGAACCAAGTTAATATCTATAAACGATGCGGGGAACGTATATACTATATCATTTGTAGATGGGCCAGTATCAGTAAGGCGGAAGGTCTCCTAGTTATACTTCTGGTGCTTCTTATACTTCTTGTACTTAGGTCTCTACTTCCGTCGTTTACGTTCGAGAAAGATAACAAGTTTTACAAGTAGAAAGGTCACCATATAACCAATCTAATTCCCCGCTCTTAACTTTAAGTGCAACTTCAGGAAGAAAAAAGACCCACTGTACGATTGTGCTTTATGTTGATCAGTCAACCTCTCACTCCACTCAAAAATTTGTAACGATAATAAGTAGCAGACGCATTGACCAGGTGGAGAGCCTGTATTTTTCATAGGGACAAATCAACAAAACGTCAACACGAAAACAAATGTTGCAGCTAATTATGACCTCTTGAAAGGAAGGTCAATCATTTGCCATATCTTTTAGCAAGCTACAATTTGTTGAATGCGGAATAAACCAAGTCTCTATTTCGCTCAACATGTTGACTTGCACCAGCATTCAACATTATTTATTTTTACGACACTCGTTTGGTTCAACATTTGTTGACAAAACGAACATGGAGCGATGTATCACCCTGTGTCATGCATAGATTCAGTTTCAAGTTTGTTGATAACAAGAACCCGCATGCTTTCATAAAATGTTGTGGCCAGCTACCGTTTTCTCTTTCTATGATGTGGACTGGTCATACTATGTTGAAGCATTAGGGAAGAGTTCAACCTCCAATTTGATGAAGATAACTGAGCTTGAAATCTCTCTCTTGTTTCCGTCTGACAATTTTTCCATTCCACTTGTACTTTTCGTTTCTTTGTGATTTTTGTTAAACCCAAGTCCAGCCTTTTCTCAACGTTTTATGGCACTTTCACAAGTATACTACAAAGAACCTAGTTTTTGTTCAACAGAGACTTCAGAGCTGGGGGACAATGAGGCAAATGTCCCTCCCCCACTTTTTGCGAGCCTGTTTGTTGTTTCTTCAATGAGAGAGCGGTTATTAAACTCGTCCTTATTAAAACAACAGGAATTTAACCGATTCCCGCCCACCCTCCGATTATTATCTTGTAATTTATGTCCCCTCACTTAGATTAACTCTCCGCGGTCCTTCCTCAAAGAAAATTTTGTATATTGCGCAGACAATAAAGAGTTCTTGGGGATCTGTCGAAGGTCATATTACGTATTAGAACTATAAACAAGTTAAGACCTTCGACAGAATCAGGCTGTTGTTCGAAACTTCAGTTGAATATATACTGGCTCTAGTTGGGAGTCTTATCTTACGAATATTTTTAGCTACAACTTTTATCTGAGAGTGTTATGCTTAGCGAATTCTAGTTGATTTGAGTAAAGCAACATGGACAGTGATAGTACTAGAATCATTCTATACTGTTCTATAACACCACGAAGACACCAATTAACATACATGCCAAGAAGAATCAAAGAACAAAAAGGAAAAAAATGTAAAAGTGTTTTGGCAAACTAATTGGTAGTCAAAGACGGCGGAAACTTATTTTAGGAAGTTCCATACTGATCGTCCACGGGCTCTGCGGATTTTTGTTTTTGAGTAACGTCGCAGGCTGCACGTTTTATTGATTAACTAGTTATCTATCACGCATCAGATGACGACATAAACAATTTGAACAAAACACTAAATATATAAAATAAACATGATTTATCGGCATGGCTCAATGGTATTTCTCCAAGAAATTAGATTAAATCAGTTGAATTTCTTTAAATATGTCAAAATTCGATTTAATTTTTTTCCATGACAAACAACCCGATCTTTTCAATTCCTGTATTTGTGTCCTTCAGCTTGAGGTTGGTAACCTAATAACATATCCATGCAAAAAATCATATACGCACTAAATCTTCAATATCTCCCGGAATGAAGATTCGTTAACATACATAGCAAAGCTTCCAGACTGTAATAAGTTGACAAAACTTTTGTTAGACATATATAATAGCGATGCAACACTGCAACACTAGATAATAACTAAATGATAATTAGATAATATGTAAAGCATTTTCGTCTCCCTTTTGTTGACAAAGGGGAAGCATACAGCCCTTCTATATTAAACTGAGATAATATTATACTCTGTGATCACCCCTTGAAAGTAACAACAACCTTAAATGCATGTAAGATTAGGAAAAGTAGTATCATGCAGTACATGGTTAGTACTTTTCGTGGCATAATTAGTCCAATCAGATTATAATCTTAAAAGAAGCCCTTACTTACATCAAGGCTTCATCCTTCAATATTTACCTTGTCAACACTCACCTTTCCTGATGGAATTCGATAAGATAAACTCGGATTTTGAATGTATGCCTAGTAAATACATTCATTTATTTATTTAAAATTATTTTCCAACCTTAACCTTTTAGATCTGCTAAGTCACTGTATTTTCAAAGGGCCATATCTACCTATGCAATAAAATTAAATACTATCGCTGAACTATTATTTAAAGCTGTACAGACATTAACAATGTTAAAAAGGTAAAAGATTCTGAATTATAGTAACAACCGTGTTCTCTAATTGTCTTTTAATTGTTATCTTTTATATCCCCAGGCATAGATTTAAGTGCTGCCAAAGGTACTTTCTTAGATTTAAATTTTGCTGACAAATTGTTCCAAGACATTGCTCTCGAATAGCTAAAAAGATCCGTGGATCTAAAGACCATAACCAAGATCAAACCCTGGTTGTCATATGTGACAACCAACGTCGCGTGTGTACTACAAAGAAACCATTTTGATTGAACGAATATCAAATATATTGTCATTCATGCGATTACAAAGAATCCTGGAGCAGTTCGCATACCTGTAGGAACCTACACAATTTCCTTCAATTGGTGTAGCCATTTTAAGAATTAATTGGCATACGAACGTAATTGGCCGCTTAGAAAATTCATTATCTGATCAATTATATAAAGAAATAACTATTAGTCATCGGAACGAAAGTTTTTAGGTCGTGGACATGGTCTTTAGATCCCTGGATCTTTCGTGATCATGAGTACAAATTATTAGCTTTATAATTGTATGTCTCTGCGTCACTTAGTTTTCTGAATCTCACTGTCAAGCTCAAGCAGCAAAATTTTGTACCAATTAAAGCGCGTACTTCCAGTCACGAATTCCTGGTGAGAAAGACTAGACTTCATTCTGGACAGCGATCGGTTTAATTCCTAACTGGAATGTGTATGTGTGAATTTCATCTCACTGGCCTACCGAGATAATTTGAAAAATAAGTATCAAAACTAGGCTTTACACATGCACACTTTTAATAAGCTCACCATGTAATTGGGTCATCTACCTCATGAAGGTTTCCATAAAAATATTTCGCCTATTCTACCTACCGGTAGCCAACTCTCAATATTTTAAGAGTAAAACAACAAAAGTTTGTGATCTCGCTTAACATGTTCACTGGCTCGCCTAGCTGCTACCATACATAGTCTTAAATTGCGCAAATAACAGATGGCATTTGTCCTTATTATTTTTATGCTCGCTTCTTGTACGTCTGTTATAATGGAGAACGGAAATCAGATAGTCGCATGAATAGTCTCTTGAGAGCATGACGTAACTGTTCATCAACTCAGCACGGTTGTCTGAGCAACGAAATCATTAAAAAAAAAATTCACAGGAGTTGAGCCAAATTCCATGGGTTGAAAACCTGTCATGATTACCCGACTTCTTTCTAAAGCACATTGAATTCCTCTTCTGAAATAGAGCACTGGCTCTCAATGTGGGCAAAGTTACCACACGGTCTGTCCTTCCGTTTTGCATGAATTTATAATCCCGTCGGTAATATTGGTAAGGGATAAAGAAATTTTGGGTAAAAGATAGAACGTAAGTAAACAACAACTCGAAAATACGACATCCTTCGGCTCCCCCCTCCCCAAAAAGTCTTGCATTACGAATGAGAATTAACAAGCAAACATTGCCACAAAGTTGCTTCAATATGCAGTTAAGGTGATTTACGTACCAATTACCTTCTATCTGTCCAGATAAGATCCTTTTTATTGAACTCTGGCTCACTTTAGACAATTTTACTGGCCAAAAGCAGACCTCTGGGCAAGAAACAATCAAACATTATGTCAGGAAGATTTTCTCTTTGCACATTCAAGTTAATGCAGACATAAATGCCAGATTGATAGTCGTGAGGAACCCCATCTAGTAAATTAAGACTCATCCTCGAAATTTTGTTAATTGATGAAGTTGAGGTGCTTGTTGTCTTTCTCCGGTTTGGAAAACTTCCATCAAAACGTTTAACTCTTTCCAGATGGAAGTGGGCTCTGAAGTATTTTACTCTGGCTTACGCCTGACGATTTTGTTAGTTAATGGGAGACCTTCAGTCAAGAAAGAGTTAACTTACATAAAAACAAAATAGAATCACTAATTTGAAATTTTTTAAGTACAAGTGGCGGTAGTCTTCCGCCAGTTATAACTGTGTGGCATATGATTTGGCAAACTCGTGCACGTTCGCCTGAAAATCCTTCCAGAAATGTTATCTTCCGAGGGCACAGCATAGTTCTTGGTCAGCCTGAGTTGGAACAGCGAGTCTCCAAGAAGCGAGTGCACTGTTTTGATCGTATGGTGGCCAGCTATAGCCGATAAGCTGAGATGTAGTACATTAGAGATACTTCATAGATTGGATAATTTCAGTCGTACATAGGTAGCGGAATCAGAGGCATTTAAAGGAATATCCCGTTTTGATTGAATGGTATGTGTACTGGCTAACACAGGTTGAGGTAAAGATATTCTAAGGAATCATTCAATGTTCCTTTTGGGCTGCATTTCACCTAATTTATTTTGGCCGGTACATGTTGAAGAATCATTAAGAATCGTATTGTCTATTTCTCTTGACTTTTGAAGTCACCCAGGCTGAGGTAGTTATCAAGAAGGAATGACCCGTTTTTAAAGTACACCAAAACCCAGCGGAATGATCATAGATCACAAACAGTTGGGAGAATTAACGGCCACAGTCTCCCATGACTTTTCCCTTCCTTGTCTTAAAAAATCGCAAAATGTTACCCTTAAAAAAATTAAACAACATAGTGCAGAGAATGTTTGATAATAATTAAATGCAACACTAATAACAAAAACTAAAGAAACTTTCGTCTGATTAGTGATTATAAAGTAGTGAATAAAAAATCGACCGGAATTAGATTTTTCTTTAAATAGCGAAAAATAGTCTGTATCCCCAAGACAGTCGTTAAACAGAGCTCTTTTTCGGGAAAGATGTTTCGAGGAAGTTAATACTGCTGAATACCACTAGTATACATGCCAGTCTCGGAATATTAAAAACATAACGCTAATAGTGATAAACACTCTTTGGATAAACAGATAATAAAAATATGCGTATCTATGCATCTATATATGAAAATTACACTGTAATTATTTCAATTTTGAAAATATTTTAAAATAGCAGATTTCTAGACTTGTAGTTGTCCAGAAGGAAACCTCCATTAGCGAAAAAAAAACCGAAGAGAACGTAGAAATTTCATTTCAATTGAGGAAGATGTAAAAACGCATTGAGCTAACAAAAATATTTTCATTGGAACTATTTATCATTCAATACCCTACTTCGGCTAGCAAAATGTTCCAAAGTCCTGCACCCTTTTAGTAAAAAGGTTCTGGTTCTAAAGCGATGTTACATTTAGATAAAATTAGATCATAACAGATTGTTTGGCGGACATCTGCATATCTTAAAATTACCGAAATACCTTTATGGAACTCAACGCAGAAATTATTCTCAGGATTTAACTAATTTTTCAGTTCTACTTTCAAGGCAAACCACTAAGCTGATCTGCTCCATCGAGTAAAAGTTCCCCCTCAGATATACTTTTACTCATCTGTAGTCTACAAAATTACGATCCTTGGGCTTGGAACCCGAAGACGATTTTCTTTTTATTATTTTCTTTTCATTTGAATACAATACGAATTTGTTTTTTTTTCTTTATATCTTTTGCAGTAGTTTTCGCTGCGCTCGGTGTATATATGCGTACGCAATAAGTAGAATGATATATTTCGGCAGCAAGAAATGTTAATCCTGTACAAATCCCACTTGCTGCGTCAGCCAACGTTCACAACCAAACTGACTGAGCGGTTTCGTTCATAAGGTAAGGACATGGGTACAAACAGTTCCTGCAACCAATCTTATAGAAGTATAATTATGAACACGAGTCTTTACATGTTACTAGCTAACTCAGCTATGGTAAGATAAAAATAGCTGTACCAATGTGTGCTATCGTTATAATAACTCAGGTAAAGCTGATCTCTATGTAAGGTGAACTCTTTTAAGGCCAAGCTAGCGCTATTTAATTTTTCTTTACCTCAATTCATTAAATTATCATTCCTCGTAAGGTATTGCCAACAGAACACACGTCAGCATTATCCTTCCTCGAAAAGTTGTTCTTTTAAGTGCACAGATTATCTCTGATGCAAATGATAAACCTATATTTGCTAAGATGTCCCTCCCTGCTTTGCTCTGTCGTGTTCACGGCGATCATGAGGGGCCATAGAACCGACCACAAAGGCCAAAAGACCATTTAATTTAATTTACGGTGACTCGAGAACGTATCTGTGATTTATTCAAAAGATCTCTTCTTATACGTAAAAGTAAGTTCATCAACCTAACAAGATGCTCTCGTGGCAAAGACCTTCGTAGGTCAGTAGGCAGAGCACCGCCCTAGATTCACAGAGTTAAATTGTTCGCAACTGATCCCAGTTTGGTTGTAAAATGTATGATTCTTATACTCAAAACTTTACTATCTTTCACTTAATACAGACTTAATAAGATATAATATATTTCTGATCTAGCACAGTACATATGGAGTGGGCTATGGCACGCGTAATATACTCAATATACCAGTAGTATATTTGACTGATCGTCCCTGATTTTGTCACGAAAAGACCTGCCTCGACAGAGCACATATACGTCGTGCACCTGGTATGGTAGATAAATATACGTGAATCAAAAACTGTTGACACTTTGAAGTTTCTCTACAGCGCCGATACGAACAAGGTAATAAATTCGAAATAATCTAGCCACGATCTCTCGTTTATGATTACACTCAAACACTTAAACCCGCCGACTTCATCCAGATGTTGGTTGTAGACTATTAGGCGCTTATACTTTTGATAGATTTTTATTTATGCCAGCTTTCTATCAGCACTTGAATTGGAGTCTATTCATGCTCAAATCACGAACCATTGTGCGAAAACAATCTTCATTTTTTTAAGTCTTCAACTGATGTCGACGAACTGTATTTTATTTTCAACAAATAAGATTACAGAGGAGGTTTTAATACAAACGGGTAAGTCACTAATATAAAGTCAATACCAAGCAACAGGGAGTCAAGAATTGAATCTTGCGGAAGATCATGTGGGATAGTTTTCAAAATAGGCAGAACCAAACTTTCGTTCAACGGTTTTGTTGAACAAGTGTGATATGTACTTTTCCAACCAAGAAAAATGTTGCTAATAAAAATACGATAAAATAAAAAGGTTGTTGAACTGTATACGAACAGCTCCCAGTCAGCATACTGATTGTTGGAATACAGATATCGGTTGATGTCTTACTCCGTCAGTCTTATCCATGTTTAATAACACACAGTGTCTCTGTAACATGAAACCTATTCCGCGAATAGGTTGAAAGGTAATTTCATTTTCATAAATGGTAGTGTTTATTTTCATCTTTTCATCATTTTCATCGTAGGATGTTTCACAATAATTGCCAGACTTATTTTTAGTTTACTATGGTAGAATTAATAATGCATAAGACTGTGTCAGTAGACAAATCATTATTTGAGGTAAAAATTTGTGCTAAGTGTTATAAATATTTTACCAATGCTCCACATTAGAATCGATTTGTTTTCGCAATTTTAACTGTAAAATAACTTCGTTTCAACACACGCTTCGATAACAGAACGATGATGTGAGACCTTAACTAGCTTTTGGCTTATCGTTTATGATGAACCTCTTAGCAAATTTTATTGCAGAAAAAACCTCAGGAATATTTGAAACAAGTGTGGTGAAGTTAGCAATAGAATGGAATGCAATTAAATATCAATAATTTTCACATTTTCATCAGTAGCTAGTTATTACTGGTTCATAATCGTCAATATTGGAGAATAGGGAATGTATAGCCTTCTAAAACAAGAGTGCAATTTGCAATTGCTGTGCATGCACCAGAAACGGCAAAGTTCTCTGGAAAACCCGAGCAGTGGTGGATTTCGAACGAATTTCACGACGCATTTTCGCTCTGATTTACCTTTGTTTATTTGGATAACCGAGAGGTAAGACTACTTCGATATTCTGTCTTACAGTTCACGTTTATTGTCGAAATTGGCTGTAAATATCTTGTTCGGTGCTCCTCCCAAAGTGTGCCTGATCTCGTGCTTATTACAACAATTATAAATAAGATTTTTCTCACGTATAAACCGTTTGATTTTTGTGTTACTAGTACATAAACATACTTTAAGCGTTTCTATCGATGTCCTACAAATGGGAAAAATGATTTGCCCATTTAGTGTTCATTTGTACATGTACTTCGGTCGGCTGTTGTGAAACCCTTATTACTACTGCCACGTACGGTAGTCCATAGTTTTTCGTTTGGGTTTGCTAAACAATGTACATCAAATCTATTTTTATTGTTTCTCATTTGAATAGTAAGCTTGGAAACGGGTCTAGGGTATTTTAAATGCAAGCCAGAGCTCGGGTTTCGGTGATGCCACAGTGTTTATTCTGGGGTGATTTCACCTCGAAAACGTAACATAAGCTAATATTTATCTCATATTATGAGCCAAATCTTAAAATCGGCTCCTAGAAATCAAACCATTTTTTCTCTAGCCCTTGTATTTAGGCTAAACTTTATTGTGGTCATGTTAAAAATCCAGTGAAAATTGCAGGTGATATGTCATTAATTCATTGAGAATTATTTGACCTCCAGGACTAGCTATAGAGGTTGCTTCAGGGTCTACCATTAACATCTTTATTTTATTGAGTAACTTTGGTTGTCATATAATTAATGAAACTGAAATGCACATATTGATCCATTTTCGTTTAGATTATCAATAATTTGCATTTTTATGCCTGATAAATATTGACTAAATGCAATCTTACCTGTTATACATGTTGACTAAAAGAAACTACATGCTTTGAACAGGTACTACGTTCTACAAAAATCCAATTTTCTGGAAAACTGCTCCTGGAAACCTTGCAATCTTTGAATATGTTACCCTTCATTCTATTGTACAACATACTTTGGTATCAAATATTTGATAAAAATTGCAAAAGATTGTTTTCCAGGTAATACAATATTGTGTAAGTATGGAATACCTTGCCCATTTTTAACATGAGTTGGGAATAGTGGATAAGTATTATCCAATTGTTTGACCTGTAGACTTTAATTTTTATCATAAAATGGTCATCAACTAAATAATTCTGGGAAAGGTTATCCCATTTGTTGTTTTGTATCAAATATCTTGTGAGCATTTGATCAATTTATAGCATAATTATGGGACTAGATGCTGTATTGAAGTATATGTGTGCTAAACTTAGTTTTTAGCTAATTTTGGCACTTCTAAATTATTTGAAAATATCCTGAACAACTTTCACTTTTCTGAAGAACTGCAACTCATATACAATATACTATCAGTAGCATTCTAGTTTCATCAACATTTTGCAAAAGACTATGGAGTATGGGATAAGAAAGGTTTAAAAATTTCAATCAAAAATTTTGATCTCTTCTTAATATGGCTTCAACATCCCAACTTCCCAAAAACTAGAATGCTTCTGGAAGTGCGTTGTATATGAGTTGCAATTCATCAGAAAAGTGAAAGTTGTTCAGGATATTTTCAAATAATTTAGAACTGCCAAAATTAGCTAAAAACTAAGTTTAGCATACATATACTTCAATGTAGCATCTAATCTCATAATTATGCAATAAATTGATTAAATGCTCACAAGACATTTGACACAAAACAACAAATGTGACAACCTTTCCCAGTCTTATTTAGTTGATGACTATTTTATGATAAAAATTAAAGTTTACAGGTCAAACAATTGGATAATACTCATGGCAAACAGAAACGAAAAACTATGGACGACCGTACGTGGCAGTAGTAATAAGGGTTTCACAACAGCCGACCGAAGTACATGTACAAATGAACACTAAATGGGCAAATAATTTTTCAATACATCAACAGAAACACTTTAAGTATGTTTATATACTAGCAACACAAAAATCAGACGGCTTATACGTGAGGAAAATCTTATTTATAATTGTTGTAATAAGCACGAGATCAGGCACACTTTGGAAGGAAGCACCGAACAGGATATTTACAACCAATTTGGACAATCTAATCCTGAGCTGTTACACAGAATATCGAAGTAGTCTTACCTCTCGGTTATCCAAACAAACAAAGGTAAATCAGAGCGAAAAACGCGTCGTGAAATTCGTTTGAATTCAGAAGAAAAACACGTCCTTCGAAATCCACCATTGCTCGGGTTTTCCAGAGAACTTTGCGGACTTTCTGGCGCATGCGCAGACAAATTGCAACCTTGTTGCCTTCTGGTAGCTTGTGACAATTTAATCAAATTGAGGAAAATATTAATCGTACAATTAACTCCTTACGAAGTTCATTTCTCACTGAGCCTCTGAGGTTACACTGAGAGCTTCAAAATGTATTTACAATGCAATTATTCAGCCCCTATTTGATTATGCTGACAGGACCTGGGCAGACCATATCTTTGGGATGTAGTTAGGAGCTCCAACGTTTACAAAATCGTGTAGCTCGTATTTACAATATGGTTCCTCCCAAGATACTTTCCGCTTATTGAACTGGATAAATTTAGCCTTCAGAAGAAAAATGCACAAGGGTGTATAACGTATATTAGTTTTCAAACGTCAAAATAATTTATCTCCGGAATATCTTTCTCGGTATTTTGTTAAAAATAGTAGTTTTCGTCGTTATTACACTAGAAGGAGACATGGCCTGCATCTGACAAAGCCTAAATATAATCTTGGAAAGATGACCTTTACATACTCTGGTACTTGTTTATTCTAATGCTCTTCCTGATGGAATCAAACAATCACTTTCTCTCAGTTATTTTTTGAAGTTTGATTCATAAACATTTTAATTTGTAATTTAAATTCTAGCCTAGAATGTATTTCAGTTTTAACTTGTTTTTAAATTTTATATTAATAATTAGGTTTTAAATATTGTAAATAGTTTTTTTTTGTCGTTTGTCGGGACCCTCTGTTTAAATAATCAATCTTAAGCCATCTGCACTGAAATTGCAAGTCGCAAAATTCTAACTTTCATACAGCGGTGTCCTATCTTTTAAGCTCGCTGTTAAATGAGTAGGTTCTGATAGATAGTTACACATCATTGCATGAGTCCAGACTAAAACTCTTTTGTAAAAACCGTATATTAGTTATGATGTTGATCATCTTGAACAATTTTCTTGTTAATCGTGCGTTATAATTAAAGACGCACCGTTTGCATTTTTCATTATTCATGTATTTTTATTTATTACAAAAACGCAAAATAGTAATGTAGACGTAAAAATGTTATTTATGAAACCATGTAGTTATCCAGATGAAGTAACTAATTTATCTGACATTTTCCCAGTCATCGTAAATTGGTAATGAGTAAACTCACTCTAACCTCATGAAATGAAGTTTAATAATAATACACGAGGGTAACAAAGGCTTGCAATCTTCCACCCTTCTTTAGCATTACGAATAAATTTACAGCATAATATTTCGGATCGTCTCATTTGGGACGAGCCATTTCAACCAATTTAACCATATTATTTCGAGTGAAACGTTCCCTCCACTCAGTGAGCAATTTCCATACTATTATCTCTCAAGGTCCGGTCATGTCTCAAATAACTGCAAATAACTTGCATAAACATGTTTTCCGCTAGTATTGACAGTTATAAGTCTGTGACAAGCAAATCGCAAACAATTTACGATAACTTTATTGGAAAGTGCACGTTAATGGACGAAAAACAATTCCATATCGCCGTTCTCATACTTCGTTAATCACTGGATTCGAGAAAGGTTTTAATTGAATTCAGCGATGTAACTACCGTGACAACCTTGACGACAACTTATGTAACAGGAAGGAAGGGGATTTGCAAGCATAAGCAAACAGATTGCATTGACGTCGTACGAAACCATTTACAGTTGTTTATAATGGGCTTACGATAGTGTTGGAAGAATATGTTGTCTAAACTAAATAACCTTTTCAATGTAACTTGTGAATTGATGTTGTTTTCTATCGCCAAATTTGTCGTATCCTCAATGATAATTGTGCATGTCTGTGTCGCCAATGCGCAGTGCATGGGCTCAACTGTAATGATAAAAAATACTAACTAAGGTATATAAACAGTCGATTACTATCGATGTGCTGAGGGGTTTTAATGACTAGTAGTTGTTAAGGAGACTTCCATAAGTAAAGAAAAACTGAAATAGAATGTAGAAATGCCATATACTTGTACTTTTGCGCTTTGTTTTTTTTAGAAGAATTAAACTGTCGTTGTCGAACTCGTGGGATTCGTTTCCAATTAACACCGTATGATCAAGGATGACAATAGTGGGCATATTAATCATCGTTCAAAATGTAGAACAGCAGTTCTGAATCCCCACAATACCAGTGAAAGCCTGGTTTTGGTCGCTCTTTGCACATCGCACAAGACCATCCTTGTATCCTCTCCTTACTTTGCTAAGTTGTTCTGAACTTCGCTTTCAAAGAATTAACATCACACATCACTGAAATGCGACACGTGTCGACTCAAAACCTTCCGGGAACACTGTGTTGTCTGCTCATTATTATTAGCCTTACCTTAATCTTCTACACTGGAATCATTCACCGAAGCCAGTTGTACTACCCAGGTAGGATTAGTTTCAACAACTTTAACCCGAAGAACAAATTTAAGGACTTGTTAACAACTGTTTTCTTTGTGTTGAATATATTTTTATTTTGACATATATCGCCACGTAAAATATGAGATAAAATAGTAAAAGTTACAGTATAAACAAATAAAACGAACGTTTTCAACTATTAGGTATCCTCAGGTAAAATAAAATGACAATAACCTAATGGTTGAAAACGTTCATTTTATTTGTTTATAATTTTTGCCATTTTATCTCACATATTTTTTTAAAAGCACAGACCCTTGGAGTTTGTTATATTTTTATTTGCCGATTTGATGAAAACAAACAAAAACAACAAAAACTGTGAAGTAATTAATAGACAAAAGAAAAAATTTTCGAACATGATTAGCTATGACTGAATTTCTCAATTGCAAGCAAGACGAGAATTTGTCTTGACATAATATGTCAAATCCGCATGGCTTTAAGGTGGCTCCTCATAGTTTTCTGAAAAGTGGAAAATGTAAATTTTAAAACCAAACAGATTTGCATAAAGACATCTGAAGATGGATAAAACTAAAAGTAGTACACAGGAACACATTGTGCTTATCGAAAAATATAACGAAATAAAGAGTCCCGGTTGTTAAGGAACGAACGATTTGTGTTTAGTTTTATTTTTTGTTTTTCCGAAGACTCAGCGAGCGGTTCCGACGTCGGTAAACGTAAGCCGCTGGTTCGATTGCGGGCGTTTTTCCCGCCATTGTTGTTCTTCTGACATACAGTGTTTAAAGAGTAAGTCATTTTGTATGTGATACGTTATATTTTGTACTTAACTGACATATGTTTGTTGAATAAACCGTGAATTTGTGAAAGCGTCATTGTTCTAAAGTTCGAGAACACCCGTAATTGCTATCGCAAAATGGTATTCTGAAATGGCTGCCAGTTATCTTTGAATCAATTTATTTCGAAAAACAGTTTAGTGACCCCACTTTTTCATTAAACTTTCTTTAAGGGATGGGTGGATTGATGATTGGATTGATAGATGATGTCCGAGATGGGTAATTAATAAGACGATTTTAGCAAGTTTTTGTAGGTTTTAATCTGTAAAGAGAAATTTTTTTTAAATTTTTGGAAAAAAAAATCTAAAGAACTTTTTTTAAAATTGTGTTATTAACTACCCATCCATAATGAAAGTTTAAATGAAATAAAATGAGGTCATTGAACTCTTTTTCGAAATAAATCAGATTGAACAACATCTGGAAGCCATTTTCAGGAACGCTACTGTTGCAGTAGCGACCACCTGGACTCTTTGTTTCGTCCTATTTTTCAATGCCCAGAGGTATTACATTTGGTTTTATTCTTCTTCCAAAGTATTTATGCACGTATTTTTTGGTCTCAAATTTACATTTTCCACTTTTTGGGAAGCTTTGTGGAGCACCACTATAAATTTCAAACAAAATTAGAATGCACAAATACTGGACAAATGCGGTTAGTTTGGGCTGCAATTAAAAACTGGACAAAAATAAAATATTAGGTGACTGTTCGTCCTGTATCGCTTGTAATTAGGAAATAAGATGACTATAAGGGTTTAAACTTTGAAAGTGAAGAATCGTTAATGTTTTGCCGATGCGCTTCGGCAATTCACATTTATACAAAATGGATCATTCAGGTTTACTTAATAATATAGAATCTGATTTGGCCTTTGGTTTCTTTTTCTTAAAGCTAGCGGAAATAGCTGTTAAAGTTTTTGGGAAAGATAACTAAACATAGAAATTAAAGCTTTCGCAGTTATGAGACAAAATTTGTACAGTGTATGAATAAATGGTTTCTAAATACTGTGCACTTTATTTAGAAGCGATTTCTAAATGAGGTATTTAAATTTCACATATATCTATTGATTCTACTTAATTTCCCTTATTTTCAAAGCCAAGTTGCCTCGAATAATTAAGTTGCTAGTTTTGAAGGTACATGCTCGTGATGTAAATTCACTCTCGCCATTGGCCGAAGTGCTATTAATATCTAATGATGTGTGAGGATTCTATTATCCAGCCCAAGTTAGACAAGAAACTGCACGTGCGTCAGTAATGAAACGAATTGAGGAAAAAGGCATCGCGACTTTTTTTTAAAAGAATGTTGTATTCGATGGAGGAAAACTAGCAAAACCACAATCGACTACTCATAGCATACCTATTGTAAGCGATCGCTACTAGTGTTAAATTTTTCGTCATCTTTAGTTATCGTTTACTTGATCGGATAATGGCATCACGAAAGCCTAGGGAAATGTAAACCACATCAGTAAACCAAATGATGAGTATAGTAAAAATGAACTTATTTCTGAAAACTGTATTGCGGCATAAATACTTTGCATCTTTATCAATTGTGAAAAACATGACATAATGTAATATGTACAGCCAGGACTGCTGTCCCTTAATCCAACGAAATATCTGCATCCCTTTCTTCCAAAAAATTTAAAATTCGACATCAACTTTTTTCTTAAAGGAAAATATCGAAACTTCGAAGATACAAAAGGTGGCAAATGTTTAAAGAACTACTTTCAAGACGTTCTACTCATTATAGTCTATCATTACCCGTACTACAGTACAATCCCTTTGCTAATATCAAACTACAAAGACGCATTTCCTCATATTGTTGTCTGCGGACCAAGAGAGAGTTCTGAATTTCCGATCCTTAAGGTTGACTTTGGTCCACGAGGACACTTTAGCTATGAGTGTCTTGGAAGAGCCATTCGTGTATATCCGAGTTTCAGAGGATATCTCTTTGTCAACGATGACATGATCGTCAATTGGTGGAATTTTGTAAAACTCAACAAAGACAAAGTTTGGCAAGGTGCTCAGATCAATTATGACATTGCACATGAGCTTGGTCGAAGACCAATTCCTGATGACTGGATGTGGTGGCAAAATGAAAATGGATCAGTAAATTGTGAACATGCCTACATGAAAGTTTCTAGCTTAATAGGGAACAGTTCTTCACTGGATGTTGACATTCAGAAGTTGTTGCAAATTCACTTTCGCAACGGAAGAAACAAGACAATGTGTTTTCGGACATGGTCTGATTTCGTTTACGTCCCTGGAAAGTTTGGCCGAGAATTCGAGTTTTTGTGTAAAATATTCTTTGAGAACAAAGTTTTCTTGGAAATAGCGTTTCCGACGATAATGAGTTTCTTGGACGATTGGGACTCTTGGGAGAAAGTGTACGGTGTCTATCTTCCCGAGGTGTATGGGTTCCAAGATTTTTCGAACGTGAAATACGTGTGGCCGAAATTCTCCCGGGAGGTTCCGTTTCTACACCCGGTGAAACTTTCGGGGAATAAAGGATTAAGAAACAGAAACTTATTCAAATCACGGGTTACACTTTATGGAAGCCTTTTCAAATCTTGTTAAATACGGCTATATGGTCAAATACGACTCGGCAAGCGAAATAATTGTAAACGTAGGTATACAGTTCTTTCAAGAATTAGAGTTTCCAAGAAAAGATTGACCTGTCAAGATGGATATTATATCTGCATCCTGGGCACATACAGGAAATTTCAAATTTCCACGGCAGGAAACAGCGAAAATGGTCTCAAGATGTCTCGTTCATGTCTAGGAGCACATCTGGAGCACACCGAAGAGCAACGTGTAAATATCCTGGTTAATGTGCGTTGGTGCTGGAAAATGTGCGGGGCTTGCTAGGCCGTCTTCGTAAAGAGTTTATGATGAATTCAAATTTGACAGAACTACATCAGAGTAGAACGCAGGCTTAAAAATACGATACAGCACCATGATAAAATACTACAAAAGTACATTGTCAATGTAAAATACTTAATTACTTCACTTTCTTACAAATACTTTTCGCCCTCCTTCCTTGCTTCCTTCAAAACCTCTAACCAGTCCCCCAGATTATACAGAAAGACACTACAGACAATGTGATTGGATGAGGAGTTACGGTTATTAAACTATAAACCTTAAGAGGGGGATGAGAACTTAAACAACCTACATTTGTTTTTGTAGATTTTATCCACAACAAATCAGAAAGTCAAGTGATTAAGGGAAAATTTAAGTTTGGTTGTTAACATTGTTAAAAAATTGACCGGATCTGGCCACCAAAAAGAGTCCCGCGTCTCTACTCCTCCCCTTAGCCCCCTCAAGGGGTCTGGAGCAGAGTCCTTGCAGTGTCCCGCCCATACTGGTTCACCGGTCCGCAGGTGAACCCTTAAGGTGCATTCCCATGAGCGGTCTCGGACTGGACTTGTTCTGAGATTTCTCTAATGTGAACACAATCGGAGTGGATTCGATCAATGGTAGTAATTATAACCTGGATTGCCATTACTCGCATTATGCTAAAACGGAATATCTAAAAAAGTATATACGCTCCAACTTAGTGATCATGAAGTTGGTTGTTTGTGGTTTGTGAGATAAATAGCCTACTATATTTAAGCCGAGACTTTGTAATTTTATCTCATTCTGAAGATGTTGCGGGTTTAGCGACGAAACGTCAGTTCATTAAATATTTCATATATATGTCTTTGTTATGCCTCTATTTAAATATATTGTCTGGGCCATCATATTTTAATCTCGAATTCGTTTTCCGCCTGGAGCATCTATTGCTACTATGTTTATTGAGTCTTTAAAATCGTAATTGTAAAGATTGAATCATAACTTTAATGTCAAGGAACGTTTATACTGGCGATTTTCTGTCCTGCGATGGTCATTCTGGTTTATGCAATAACTCCTGGACAGTCTGGGCAGACCTACATCTGTATTTGCATGACTCGCTCCAGTTTGTCTTCAACGCTTTACTTTCTTGAGGTTGATACATACACCAAGATGTCAATTTCAAGGCACAAAATCGCAGTAAACAGACCTTTAGAATCGTAAAAATTCGATTTTTAATCGACATAGTCGTGGAGGTTTAAACACTCTCTGTAATTCACGTTTTCATGGAATAAGAATTGAAGAGCGGTCACAATTGCCAGAGTACGATTCTGATCCTTATTCTTATCATATTCTTATCTGATAAGATGAAATCAATTGGTTCACGGTTATCAGCAAAGCAAACCAACACCTCCTCATGACATTTAAAATCTAAAACGCAAGTCATGAATTTCACTCACAATTTTAAGTATTTGGATAGGAAACCGAA
This sequence comes from Nanipora kamurai, assembly GCA_036872915.1. Lineage (NCBI taxonomy): Eukaryota > Metazoa > Cnidaria > Anthozoa > Scleralcyonacea > Helioporidae > Nanipora > Nanipora kamurai. The sequence continues at coordinate 981,523 of JBAHVQ010000103.1, forward strand.
CGACGAGACACAACGTGAATAGTCAGGTTGGATCGTTTCCGTTTTTAATTCGATAAATCGACCGTTACGTTGGCTTGATTTCAGCAGTTAACTGAATTTCTTGTCAATGGGAGACCTACCGAGAGAAATTAACCAATCACGACGTTGTTGTCGAAATGTTGTAAGTTGAGTTTCTATTGGTGAATACTAACAACAATATAAGCAACTAATGTAAGCAACTAATAGTATTTTTTATGCAAGTCTAAAGACACAAAAAACAAATGCACATATCCGTTTAACTTTTTCTCTTTCCTTTTTCTCCTTCTTTTATTTACCTTTTTCTTTTCATTTCTTTGTTAGTTTGAGCTCTTTTTTGTCTCTTGTTTCTATCTTTTGATTTAGTGTTTGGTCAGGGGTCATTGATTCGTTAGGGTTATGGTTAGTGTAAGGGCTAGGATTAGAGTCACGGTCAGGATTAGGAGTAGAGTTAGGGGTAGATTTGGGATCAGGATCAAAATTATGGACAAATAGCGCAAGATAGTCGATCATAGTTTATAAACTCACCCCCTCAAAACTATCATCAACAATCATCAAATATCATTAGCGAGTGGTTAAACAGAAAAAACTATCTTCGACTATTATTGAAAATTTGAACATGCTCAAAATGAATGATCGTCCATGATAGCCAATGATAGTTGATGACAGTGCATGATAGCTGGTGGTCAAACGGGAGCAAGTGTTTCAACTGTGATCAATTATCATGTACCGTTTGACCAGCGCTTTACAATGAGATACTGCTTTTAGATAAGACTAAAGTATCGATGGTTCGGGAAGGTAACGACCATATACGGAAGGAAAAATTGGGTTGTCATTGATATACGCTCCAACTTAGTGATCACGAAGTTGGTTGTTTGTGGTTTTCTTTTTATGTTCTTTTGTATTTACAAGATTGCATTAAATTTTAAGAACATTTCGATGATAGGAGCGCTTCGAAATCTAGATAGCATCAACCATCATCAAATAATTACTGATCCTCATCAACTTCTATTGTTCTCTCTCCGGATTATATCAACGAATACAGCCTGATATGGTATTTTATCCAAGTCTCTGGGGAAAACGAGAACGGTCCTTTTTTTTTTAGCAGATAAATTATCAGGGGTAATTAGACGTGCTAAAAGTAGCTGACTGTAATATTTTTAATATTGCAGCCTGCTACTTTTCGAACGTTTATAATTACCTTTGATAAATCTCCCTGGTAACAAAAACGATCGTAACCGTCATTGTCAGCAACTTGGAAGAAAAATCTTATCGAGCTGAAATCGTTGATATAACGCAGCTAGCGGAGTAATACACCAGTTTTATAAACCTTAGCCAAAACAGCACCACAAAGACATGAGCTGAGATGTTCAAACTCGTTGCTAAACGAAACGATCCACTAAACACGTGTTAAATATTACAAGTTACTTTCCTATTTTTCATCAAATTAAATTTAACTTCTTTTCGTTGTATTCGATAAGCGTGATCATTAAACTGGCGAAAGCTCTTACAGATCGTTCAAACGACGTTGAAGTGAGTCAATGCAAGGACACTGCATAAACACCTGGATGACGCCATCGGCGAATCTTATTTGGAGAACTAGCGTTCGAAATATTACTCAATTCGACTTTTTAATGCTGTATTCGAATTGTACTGTACTACCAAACATAGCTGTTCTAACATAACCAACAAAAATATTTGCAGAGAATCAAATTCTAAAGTCAATTGTTTGCCCTCACAGCATTATGCAACACCAACTTTTCAACCTGGGCACAACTTTTTCTCCTACGTACAACTAAAAGTTGTGAAATACCTATATATAATGAATTTTTCAAAATCTTAACACAGTCCATCCCGCGCTCAATGTTGTAATTTTCGTCGATTTGTTTTGGTTATGTGGTCCTGCAGTTCACATTTATTCAACATTGTATTCGCGGGAGGAGGCTTATTGGTAGGTTCTATTGGCCATTATCAAAGGTCAGCGCCCACTGTAATTATCCACTGATGCCATTTTTCCGCGTGGTATAGAATCAGTCATGTATATTTATATAAATATATGTATATGATTGATTCTTTACCGCGTATATCTGTATCAATATATATAAATGAGCGTGAAACGACTCAAAACGTTTGACTGAGCATTTTTATTACTACTTAGTTTGGTACCACGAAGTGTAAAACGTTTTGAGTCGCTTTTTGACGGTTTTTCTAACTTAATCTACGTTTGTGTATATATGTATATATATATATTTACAAGCGCTAAGAAAACGTGCTGTTGAGATTCGTGATTAATGACAAGAATTAGTACAGAGTACGGTAAGATACAAGTTCACGGCAACCAGGTGGAAGATCCGACATGCCAAAATGCTACTCTGATTTGTAAATTTTATGAAAGTAACTTAAAGAAATTACCCAACGTTTCGACATTCCGGTCTAGTGTCTTCATCAGGGGTGATCTAAGCATCGTAACGAGTTCCTTTTATGCTCAACTTTGAGTGATGATCTCATCTGCTGATGAGACGCAAATAATCATCAGGCGGAAGCCCGCCGTCGCCGCGGTTCAAAAGAACGTGGGCGCTGTTAATGTGCCAAGCTTCCAAACAACGTCCTTGATGGTATCTGTGATTTGTTGTGATAATTTTAGCGTTATCCCAATCAATTGCATGATTAGTTTGGCACGCGTGTTCCGACAAGGCAGAATTATCCCTTTTAGAAAAGAATACTGCCTTCTGGTGCAGAGTATAATAAACTACGTATAGGTTAATCAATGTTCACTAATGTGATAAAAAAATTTAACATCGCAAGTAAAGCTTGGCCGTTCACTCGTAGCCAGGCCGTTTTACCTCAGTAACGGAACTACATATCTGCGGAAGCGGCGTGCGCCCCCCAGTTTTAAGAGACAAAAATGCCTCGAGTGTTGACAAATGCAAGATGAAATATATTCATTCTCTTTCCAAGCCATGATGTTGTCTATTGTCGTCTAAAACAATTGTAATTTGCCGTTATTCAAGACGTTGTGTTGCTACCCCAGCAGTTTGTAGGCAAAGTGGTCTTGTAATCCGCGCAAACCGAACATGGACCGAGTTCAGTCTCAGTCTTGGTGTACAGTCTCGCCCAGAACGTGCTAAATCTTGCTAAATCTTAATGTGCGATTCCCCCTTTCAACCAACATAAAAAAATATCAGCAAAGCACGAAGTTCAAGAATCTTCGTCTAGTTCGAAACTACGTAAAGCTGTAAGTAAAACATATAAAAAAAAAAAAATAAAAGATGCTAACTGGCTGCTAGAAGAATGGCTGCGTTGGTATTCTCGATGGAGATATATTTCATCAAACTATAATAATCATATCATGAAAAAATGAATGAAAAAAACAACTCTGCCAGACTTCTAATTAACTCCTTCACGCTCATATCTGGATGCTGCACATGTGTACGAACCCATATAACACTTCCCTTTAACTTTCTTCCTTATCTTATACGAAATTGGTCCGGCAAAGTCCAAACCAACTGTTTCAAATGCCCGACTGCCCGTTGTCCGGAACTCTGGAAGAGGTGCTAGTCTCCGTGGTGGTAGTGGCCTTGGCCTGTATCTTATAACAGGCATTTATGTAACACTGACTTGAGATCTCTGACTAAAGATCTCAGTTTCTCAACCCACCACTTCTGTCGTACCTTGACCATCGTCATGCCTACTCCTCCATGTAGAGTACGTTCATGCGCGTCGTCAACCACGAGACTTGCGAAATTGTAGTTTCTAGGAATGTAAATCGGATGTTTTTCGGCTATTCGTCCGTTACATCGTAGAATTCCTTCCTCATCCGCCTCCAGTCCCAGCTTGGCCATAACTTTTGCATGGGTGTCTTCCTTGGTTGCTTCCTCTTGAATGGCCTATATCCAGAAGGTCTCGACTTTGTTGATCTCAATGGTAGTCAACACACTTTTCTTCTTATCCCGTTTAGATGCGTTGGAAACAAATCTAAAGATCCAAGCAGTGATGCGCAAGTTTCCACAGTTTCCACTGCTCAAGGAGGTCTTTCAGTTTGTTCTCTCTCTTCACAGCTTTCACAACAGTATGCAGCTGCTGTGTGACTTTACCTTCTTCATTGACTTCCTTCGTTTCCTTGAGTGTGATGTCTAGTGACCACTCCTTCTCGTCCGCTAAACAGGGCGTGCTGTCCACCATGTGGAATTTCCCAGCCCGTCAATAGCTGCAGCCCCGCTTCCGATGTCTGCGGGATTTTGAGCAGTTGGATAATGTCGCCAGGTTACCCCTTTTTACTTAAACACTGAACAGAAAGTCTGCTCATGTGGGAGCTTGGTAAATATCAGAACAACTAGAGGACGTTCGTC
>JBAHVQ010000103.1:995964-1019280 GCA_036872915.1 Nanipora kamurai
TAGTATATATATATATACTATATATATATACTATATATATATATAGTATATATATATAGTATATATATATATACTATATATATATATACTATCTATTAACTAAGGAATTTCAACATATACTATCTATTAACTAAGGAATTTCAACATATTGTTTAAAACATTTTGTACACTTTACTAAATAAACAACTCCAGTGGAGTCACGGTCCAATCCATAATTAGTAACGTACTTCCTTTCCAAATCATTACTAAACTTTTCCCCTTCCTCCACAAATTTACATATCTGACACTTAGGCTAACCACATTTCGTCATTCCCCTTATCCCGAAATATTGGGAATTTCTCTTGCTTATTTAGATCCAGAAGGGCCATTTATACTTGAGAAATAACGTTTGGGTTATCTTAAGACGTGTCAAACGCAAGGTGACTTCGTAAATTCATAAATCGACCAATTTGTGTCTTCCGTAAGGCTCGTATTTCTTTCGCATAAACTGCCCAAATATCCAATGGACCTTTTGAGAACAATTATTCATTACCACTTAGTTTTCAGTACTAAAGATAATTCTCTTGGCGTGCATCCAGTATTTAATTACAATTTATCCAAACTTACTCTGACTCAGCTTATCACCTCTCCTGAAATCTGGAACCGTACAGTTCATGTGGATTCAAAAACTTTCTGATAATATGCCTTGATGCGTTTCAGTTAATTCTCGGGCTTTTTAATTCAAAGTATCGCATCGAATTTAATCAGAATGTCTGGTTGAGTTTTTCGTATTCTTACCAACTTTGATTGATATCAATTCCACGAATTGACGGTAGTCGATATTTTGCAGTTCTATTCTCGTTTTCTGCAATTTTTTTAGTGAAGTTCAAATGACATGAAAATTAAGGAATATTTACTGGCCTTGTGGCTCTCTACTTTAAAAGTTGCATGCAGTTTATTACGCAGTGTTGATTACGCATTATTATGCAGTGTTGATCAGAAGAGACATCTATTCCAAAACTATATCGAGTAAATAATGAAGTCTAGACATGCCTAACTGGACATGAATCTCAGAAAAGATTTAAGTGAATTCTTGAGATTGTTCTAGCGTCATCAAATTGTGACGTACTACATATCCTTAACTTTTTTAGCTCTTAAATTAAGACGCATTCTTAATTCTGTCTAATAATATTCGAGGCAAAATAGTAGTTCCTTTTGTCACATTCAAGTTTGTCTTTTCTCGAGAAGTGTCTTGGGATGTTTTAAATTCTAATTTGTTCCGCCTTTATGTATAAGGTAGCTTGCATTAAATTAGCGTTGGAAATTATAACTTGATTAACTTTACTGTACAGTTAAAATCGCAATACGCAACAAGTATTTGTTTTGTATTGTGAAATTAAGATATAGCATTGAAGTAGCACTTTGTATTCCTCGAATTTCGCATTATTCCATACTTTTGTTGACTCAAAAAGGTCATTTTGCACAGTCGTAAGAGTAAAATGGGAGAATATTACCTATAAACTGACGTAATCTTTTAAGAACTCACACATTGCGAAATGTTTCGCAGCAACAATCTCCTCCATCAGGCTACACAGTTAGTGTATGTGTGCGTGAATTAACAATACCAAATTTACGCACAAATACACCAACTGCTGAAAGTAAAAAAACAACCTGGTAAAGGATATTGTTACTCAGAAACATGTCGAAGATAGAAAGTAAACTAAAAACATTAGGTAATTTCTTTAAAATGGAAGAAATATTCGTAGAATCCATTCAAACCAGACCTTCAGTCTCCACGTTGAAGTATCCTTCTGAAACCTGCTATATCTTGAAGTCACTTTACGATAGCTCTACTTAGCCCTTTCAGGCGCGGACGTCGTCCCTTGACGGGTAAAATCATTTACCGTTCGCCAGAGTAAAGCTCGGGCCGATTTCTGTTTTAGATGCATGTTAAGTTGATAAGCGGTCAGCAAAATGCTCCGTGGGCTGAAATTTACCTGCCTATTATTGATTACCATGCACTTAGTACCGAAATTGGCCCGATTAATCGCGGTGTGTATAAACGTAGCTTAAAATATAAAGTGCACTGCAGTGCTCCGTGGATCAGAAAGGGTTAAGCCCAAAGAATAGGTTTGAAATGGCATATTTTAGGACTTTAAACCTTTCCATTTCCACTTGTACGGTGCAGATTCAAGTACGGACCTAGCAACAATCCGCGAGTGCGGTAAACAACAGATGCGTAGACGACTGTTGGTACAAATTTCAGCTATGGACCCTTCCCGAATTTGCTTCAATGTCCATGCATCAATGGCTCCATATCGAGGTTGGCAATGAAGTTGTAATGTATTCAATGTTTTCTTTCATGCCAACCCACATTTCAAGCAGTTGTCGGTGACCATTGAAGCAAATTCGGAAATCATCTATTGTCGTCAGAATCGGGCCATGACTTTTGCATTTTGAATCGACCCATGATACCATATCATGTCGCCTGACGTCAGTATGCCCGCTGCTTGGTTGTATACTAAATATTTATCCAGATCTTTTTTATATCATAATTTCCACCATCGACGTTAAAACAATAGCGATTTGGCAAAAGGTAATTTGTTTTTCTGATCGTTCGTTTTCTTGCTCAGTAACATTCCTCAAATACCATATATGACAAGGAGATCGAGTCAAACAAGATTCCTTGGGTTATTTGGTGGTGAATTTGGTATTCCGGCATGTATTTGTAATGCATTTCCCGAAATGGTGCAACATTTGTTCTTAGAATAAATTATATTTTCGAAATAAGTGAAATCAGCAGTTAGATCGGTTGATGATTAATAGTTAATAATTAATTATTAATAAATATTTTATTTAAAGAAAAATATTCACATGGACAATCACATTTGGGGAAATACGCTTATACTAAAAATACAGAAAAATGCTCTTTTTAAAGTAATTCATCTCGTAGTGTCTGCTATGTTTTTCTATCTTGTTTGTTGTGAGTAAAAAAGAGAAATCCACAGGTAATGAAGTCTGTAATGTATCGTCTGGTGTAGATTAATCTCTCATTACTTTAAGTCAAGTCAAGTTTATTTGTGCCTATGAAATTCGAAAAAAACCCCAAAAATCTATAATTTACATTTGAAACAAGATTAATAAAGCACTGGCTATTTAGAATAGCAAAGCTAATCTAGCTCAATAGCACTAAACCATATTACAAACTAGATATATTAACATAAGAAAGGCACTTGGTATTATGGCGAAATAACAAAGACAGTGGATGAATGGCACAGAGGATGAATAACAAAAAAGAAAGAAAGAAAAAATCTAGTCTCGCCTTGCCGTATCTGGTGAAACCAGGTTTGACATGGCCTAGTGTAGTGAAATGTTGTGTAGTCTATTATAAGCCACGGCAAACGTGTGAATGGAAGCACTGTATTTGTTATATTATAAGTCAAAATAGATCAATTGACAACTACACGCTAAAAAGGTATGCACGAATGGATTCGTAAGTGCGTCCCTTTTTTTTGTTCTTATTTCTGCCTTTGCACCTAAATTGAATTTAGTTTGTCTTGGACAGACAAACAGGGCACAGAAAATGAAAGAGGTTTTAGCAAGCTCTTTGTTCATTTATTTCTGTCATCCGCAGATTTTAAAACAACTTAATAATCAGAATTTGTCGATTTAGTTATTAAGAAGGCAATTTAAGTTTGCGTTATGATGATATTGACAATCCATCGTCAAGCATCTGTATCTAATAAAATTAAAAAAGATGTGAGACTTCCATGTACTATAATGTAAGATATTACGGATTCCAATTCTCAGCCAAGATTTTAGATAAAACGAAAAAAGGCTTCACTTTCTCAAATGTCGAAATGATGACTCCGTCTGAACAAAATAAATGTTTAACCCTTTAACGCACTGTGTCTGATATATGGGACTCAAGAACAAAAGAACTAGAGAGAACAAAGCAAAAAACAAAGAGAACAAACAACTGAAGTCATGCGTTAAAGGGTTAAACACCTTCATAGCCGTAACCTCTATCACTATTCTTTTGAGTACCACTTTGTCTCCTGCATTGCCGTCCTAGTGAAAATCGTCCTTACACGAGGTCCTTACCAACGATGAAGCACTGACGAAGTTGGTTTTGAGAAAGCTGAATTAAGTACTTCAGCATCCAATCGGTGGATAAGCGAGTTCCAGAGTCAACGTGTATTTGATTTCATTTAACTGTAGTGCTTTACAAACAAAGCTGAAATAACACCTGAATAAAGTTGATTATGTTACTATTAATTAAGTAGAGATGGACGTTCTTACCAGCTATAATCTCTAAACACTATCTTCCTTTATTTAAGCAAGATAAAACATTTCGCGATTAAAACATTTCATTTTTTTAAAAGATTTATAGTTAGAAGTACTCACTGCCGTCTTTTTTGTTGAGGTGAAGTGTTCGGAGTGTTTAGACCTGAAACGGGGCACTTAAACTTGACTAAACCGCTAGAATTTAGACCTTGGTAAGGTGTTTATCAATCCATCGTCTTGTATGGTCCCTGTAAATAAATTAAACGTCTATCGCAATCATAGCTTTTTGTGTTGAATCGCAGTGGAGATCTTATGATAAACCTGTTTTGTTTTGTTGTAGTTTTTCCGGAACGTGTGAAAAAAAGGACAGGAAAGATGTTCAGAATTCAAGGGAAAGTTCATCAGACAAGACCGAAGTTGAAAAACTTACGGTGCCAACAGGTGTTCCACAGCAGCGACGAGAGTCGTTTCTTTATAAGTCAGACAGCGAAGGAGAACTATCACCACGTTGTATATCTCCGAGACATCATTCATTCAGTGAAGGGTAGGCAAGGATTTATCTCTTTTTCAACACTTCTTTTCGGTCATGAGTCTTTGGCTTGCATAGTACCGAAAATCTTGGTTTACGAAGTGGATACAAAATGCTGTAATAATTACGTGTTAAAATATTCATTAATAATTTTAGTGAAAAGAGACATGGCTGCCTAATCAAAGCTGTAGATCGGATGCAGCATCATCCTGGTTTACACATATTGTATCTTAAATATTTTAAGCTAAAATAGACCATATCACCAAAGTAACTCGTAGACCGATATGGTTATATAAATGTATTCGTATTTTAAGAAACAAAATATTCGCGTCCGAGCTGTATGAAATTCACTATGACTCGCCTTGTAAAACCCATATAACTCCACCGCACATATATATGTATTACTTAACCCGGTAGACAGAATTTTTCTGCTTGAGATGAAATGGCAAGCGTAAAACAAGTAAAAAAGCCCCTCTTTTTCAGTTCAGAATAATATTCTACGTTCTGATGCTTTGTCGCATCAGATAAATATTGATTATTACAGTTCTGCATAATCACGTATAAACACTAATTACAATAGATCAGGTGATACGGAAGGTATCAGGTTTAAGAAATGCATTAAGGTGAGTAAGAAACGAATCAAACAGGAAATGAAAGAATGACTTCACGTTTTTTATGCTTTCATTAATATTCATTTGGAGACGACAGAACGACGAAGGGAGCAGCTGGGTCTGCGCGAATAATCTGTGACCAAATAATTTCGCATCACTAGCAGATACTTGGTTTGGATGTTTTTTATTAACTAAAATATAGCTTACGGGAGCTCTTATGTATTGAAGTAATATTGTCGTACACGAGAAGGAGTGTTCCATCAGGATATCTAAACACCGAAAAGTTTGTTGAAAACCGAGGCGATATAGGTTTTTACAAACTTGGATGTGTTTGGATATCTGATGAAACACGACCTTCGAGTGTATGATATTCCATCTCAAAAGAATCAATATTTTAAGAGAATGTCGAGGTGAAGGATGACTTGTGTAATTTCTTCCTCAGATATCCAAACCACATCTCGGTAGTCCCTTACAAAAATGCCATATGCCATTTCGTATTTAAATGAAACTTTCATAAGTGGTCATGAATACGTTCTAATTCTACTTGTGAAATGAAAACTTCATATGTGAAATTAATTTTCATATATGAAATTATGAACCATATGTGTATCAGGTGTTTCAAGTGTGAAAACGTTCCAATTCCATATGGTTTTCACATGTGAAATAAAATGTAAAATTTTTCTAAGGAGTGATTTCCTTTGTGTTATTCTCGTGAAATACTAATGAATTTGAGATTAGAAGTATCCAAGCTTAGAAAATGTCCCGCCAAATACTTAGAATTTCGAGCTCCTCGTTTTTTTTATACTATTTTATAAAGGAAGTATTTTATAACAGACTGATTGGGCACCATCATGGATGTTATTTACGAAATGAGGTAGTCAAAGAATTGTTTCTACAATCCTTCAATATTTCCAGCACCCTTTTAAATGAACAAAAAATTATTGTAACCTTATCAGCGCTGGATTCCACCAAATTCATGAAGAGGTTTCGAGCTAATTTGTAAGATTACATTTTAAACACCGACGATTTCTCTGATTCGTGACGGATTAAGGAAAAAAGCACACATGTTGTCGTTGAAGTTGATATTTTCACGAAAATCTTACGTTTACCATCCTTTTGTTACTTCTCTAGTTCAAGGATGGAGGAACTAATAACACCTTTTGCCCAGGTATGTACTCTAAAAAATATTCTAGAGATGTGCGAGCTTTTTTTACCCCGGGGACGTTAAGATATACACGATGCAGTAAGACTACAGTTGAAAAATTTAACTGCTGCAGTAAGAGATGGTAGATACGTAAGTCCAAAATTGTAGATATACCAATGCAGGAAGTTTTGGATTTCACGACCAGACTGAGACTTCAAAATTACGTTCGCCGTGAGATTGTAGGTCAAGGTTTCCTAAGCAACTGTAGCGACTCAGGCCCTGCCTCGTGTTAAACGCGTGACAATACTTTTTAGTTCGCTTGCAACAAATTCACGATGGTACGAACAACAGGTCTTAATACTCTGCATATTTCGCATAAATTTCTGCCAAAAATTCTGCACCTTGCTACAGTTGTAGTTGTGTTTGGTTTAAGTTCCTGTTGACCTGAAAAGAAGGGACACAATAAAAGAGCCGTTGAGCATGCAACTGGGACTCAGATAGCAGAGTTTGGGTAACGTTTAGTTCCACCCGACGGTTATAGGTTGGATTCCCGTGTTATCATTACCATCAAAGTTATTGCTACTGTTACTATTAGTATTATTACTATTATCACTCTTATAATTGCCTTTGATTATTATTGCTATCACCATTATTATTGTTATTGTTGTTACTACTATTAGTATTCTCATTGTTGTTATTATATCATTGTTATTATATCATTGCTATTATTGTTATTATCTTAGTAGTAGTGGTAGTATCAGTAGTGGTAAGAGTACTAGTAGTATTGTCATTATTATTATTATTATTATTATTATTATTCCTATGGCTGGCTATTAGCGAGTTTAATATAACTAATTTTAGCATGAGACTATTTTATTATATATTCAGATAATATCAAGTTTACGGAGCATCCGAAACAACTTCATGACGGTGGCACAAGCTAAAAAACTCGAGGGGATGTAAGTGTAACCAACCTGTAATGAATGAAATATTTGTCTTCTCACTCAAGTTAATACCACATCTGTTTCAGTTACAGAGCAGCTTTGGGAAGACGAAGCTCATGTGACGTCAAAGGAGTAGGATCAGGTTGGTGACTTACAATGACTTCATTAAGCTTCATGAAACGTTGAAGAATGTAACGTCACTATTGCCAAGTTCGGCTGACAAATGATGGTAGATAAATAGTGCTGCGGGAGTTCAAACTTCCCGATAGATCAATGGAAAACAATGTTTAGAATGAAAAAGCATCACTGGAAAGTTTCTACAATTTGCTATTCCAACAATGACGTGCAATGTCCCTGATGCCGGCAATTTTTAGGACAACCCAAACTGCAATGTTCTCGTTTGTCGTAAGAATTGTAAGGATCGGGATGCCCGGGAAGTTACCCGACAAAACCGAAAAGGACAACAATATAGCTGCTTAGAATGAAGAGTGGTTTTTACGCGGAAAACTTCTCCAGTTAATGTTTTAATGAGTTTTAATGAAGATAAAAAAATTAATAAACACAAGACGCAATTCAAAGGTAGAGGGAAAAAAATTCTGGGGTGCATCAACATATGCAAAAACGAAAGGAATGTACTACCCCAATTGATACAAATGTTCTCATACATCGTAAAAGTCGCCGACGGTCGGCGACCGTTGGGGACAACCGTAAAAAATAGAAATGAGTCCGATTCTCGCTATATATGTCGGGGGCAGTCTGGCATGTCCTCTGTTCGTGTTCTCGTACATCGTAAGGATCCCTGACAGTCGGGGGCAGTCGGGGCTCGTCACCGATTCTTACGACCATATGAGAACCAGGCTTTAATAACTTTTACTTCGAAAAAGAGTTAGGTGTGATCATTGTTTAAAATTTTCATGAATAGCAAATGAATAGGCTGATTATAAAGATAACGTGCAATATCAATTTTTTTATTAAAATTAATTTTTTACCTTTAAAAGAAAAATTTAGCACAACAAAATATGTTAAAATCTGTTTACTGATTACCACTACGTGATGAAAGTTTTTATGCGAAAAGAATAGGGATCACCAAACTCTTTTTCGAATTAGATAAGGCTGAAAAATAATAAGTGACAGTTATGAAGCGTTACTGTTGCCATAGTAACCTACGAAAGTCTTCTCTCTATAATATTTTTACCGCAGAAATGATGTTCAGCATACCACGATAGGTTTCATCTCTTCAAAAATATTCATTTTACAATATTGAAAGTAAAACTTGCACTCCCTTTTTTCGAGAAATATGTAGAACCACCTTAAAAAAGAAACATCAGATATCGAATAGGACGTCCATAACCCGCGGATTGTCTTAAATGACAAAATTTAAATTGTTTACTTGACATGTCAACATCGTCTTCTAGCTTGTTAAGTTCTGTAGCTGATTTATGACTCTGAACCACCACTTGCACCTTCAGCTATATTAAATCTATTCTTTTTGAATCCTGACCTTAATTTGGTCGTTCCAGCTTCCTTACAAATTACAGTCACTTACGTGTTCCAATCCAGTGGTCCGCAAAGATTTCGTGGAGGATATTGCTAGCTAAACTACTCTTCGGGTTTCCTGATCTCCTCTGTGCCATCCATCCGAAGGTGCATGCTTTTAATAAGTTTAAGTAAAGTGTCTAGAATTATTCAAATTTACTTGTCTGACTTTTAATTCTGTTAGAAATTTGTACATTTTTGGTACAGAAAGACATTTAACCCTTTCATCGTGCTGGTCTTCCTGGGCACACAAACGACTTTCGCGAATTGTTGGTTGCATGGCCCTGATCTGGCCGATTGTAACTGTAAACTTTTTTGTTTGTTTTTGAAGCAGGGTCGTTTAATCAAGGTGATCCTCACGGCCGGGTAAGATACAACTGAGCTATTTTTGTTTTTAGAAATTTCGATTTTTATCATGATATCCGAATGTAAAAATTGATCGACTACTGTAAGGTGTATATATTCTTTCATGTATTTATTTATTTGGTACGATGACCCATCAACCATCGGTTACATAAGTTCATAAAAGAAAAAGGCTACTTTCCATGGGGTCATGTTACATTAATGCATAATATCTTACAATTATGACGTTAAAAACAAACACGTTACCATATTGTGATAAAACATCGCACATAATTATATTATATATAATATATTATATATAATATTTTATATATAGTATTTTATATATAATATAAAATATTATTAAACATATAATATACAATAAAAAAGTTACAAATCCCCATCCTCCCTCAAATAATGTGGCGTTTAGTACCGTTAGCTTGATACCAGGACGAATGCAGAGCTGTTAGTGGCGTTCCCTCTTTTAGAAATTTCTCGATCCACCCCTGTGAGGTACTCGACCGGGGAAAACAAGAAACCATAATTTCAGTGCTATAAGGAGATGGACGTTAATTTTAATTTTCCCTACAGTTGTACAATTTTCACTGCTTCACGCCTGAACGTTATACTAATCTAGTAAAAAAATCTACCTAATTCGGGTCTGCCGAATCTGAAATACCATCTTCAAGCTACGACAAGGGAACGTTCCCTCAGCAAATTTTAAATTTATTTTTGATAAGTATTAAGCTGCTAAGTCTATTTTCGACTTCAAAAAACAACAGACCTTGATTTCAATTTGCTTAAATAGCCATCAGGCAAGGCAATTAACAGCTTCGATGAGATGCTGTTTTTAACTACTATAATTATTCCATGAGTCTAATATTACTACTTCTGTACCGTATTTGTAGTTTAACCAGATTCTCATTTGATAAATTGCCGACGTAATTGGCTCACGATTTCTTGGTTCTCTGGACTTATAAAGTAGTATTGTTCATGAAAAAGGTACATTGATGGAGTAGAGAAGAATAACGGCGTAGTGCAGCAATAATTGCTGTGTTTGACTTGGACATGACTGGTGAGGAATTTATCTGTTTTGCGAACGGTCGATTTTAATCTCAATTTCCTTTTTATTTAGCTCGTGTCCGAAACTTTGGAAGAATTAGATTGGGTACTTAATCAGCTGGAAACTCTGGAGACACAGAGCAGTGTTAGTGAACTAGCTTCAAATAAGGTATGGCTTTGACAGCTTTCATACCTTTGTGTGAGGACGGATGTTCAGCAGACTGATCATGGACGACTGATCATGGCCGGAAATTGGTCTCATGCATTTGAGCTTCCGCGGCGTGCCGAGGTCTTTTGCATAAGATAGCAAAACTTAACACTTTACACGTCATTGTATTGTGCGAAATTGATGTCGAACTATTTTAATCAACGATTTTTAAATTCAATAATATATGCAGGGTTTGTTAGGCATGTTTGAGACAAAAAATTATGAAATCGACTGCCACATCCAGCTTCTTACAAGATGAGTGCAACAACTACGGATCTCCCAAGAAGGGATTAGCTGTATATCGAAATCGATTTTCAGAAAAAAAATCTGATAAAATGCATCCCAAATTCTGAACATCATAAACCCAAAATGTGTAAGATATGATTTCGTGACAAACAAGGTTTGCACTAGTCGTTGAAGAAAATTGATTGAAAGATACAAATTAAAATACTTTTGAAGTTTATACCGAAATTTGTTTAGTGAGCGAGCTAAACTACAAACCTTTTGAAGTCATGTGAATGCTTCAGATGTTTGGCAATCGTTTTTCCCATGAACTTGTGCACGCCTGGTGCAAATGTTTGGTTTTCTTGTCATGGTCGTCATATCACTTGTTCGTGATATAAGGCTCCATAGTAACGCTGCTCCGTCGTCAGAATTATATATTTCTGTGTAGTTATTGATAGTTGTCTGTATTCACTAGAGACATTCTACATTTTTGCATGTGTTGTATCAAGTAAAAAAATAAACCAGTATTTTCTCAACAGAAACTGAAGAATCAAAATTGAAACATAAAAAAAAAAAATATGTAGCGGGAAGAGAGAAAATTTTCAGTACCAGAAATCTGGACTCCACTAAAGATATTCCACTTGAATATCGATTTGTAGAAACATCACAATATTCAGTTAAATCATGCTGAACTGTTGACTTCTTCACTCAAGTCGTCTGCTGAGCAAAGACATCTTGTGTCAACAAATCGAAAGCTCAGCATGATTTAACTAAATAGTGGGTTTCTGCAAACTTATATTCACTTTACAATAACCTTTTCAAACTCATTTACAATTCATAAGAAAAACACAAAGGAAATCAGTACCCGCGTTTGGATATGTTATCTTAATTAACATGAAATGTTGACAACTTTAAACCCGATTTTCTCCTTAAATAAGGATTCGTTTGAGAATCCATGTCGAAAACTCGAAGGTCGTGTTTGATCTGATATCCAAACACCTCGAATTAAGTTGGTTAAAAACTCGGCTATCGCCTCGTTCTTCAACTCACTTCTCGGTTTGGATATCAGATCAAACACTCCTTCTGGAGTTTGAAGTATTACATGCGAACTTTCAAGGAATTACTTGACATGCCACTTACTGACAAAAAGCTGAGAACATTACCCATTTTTTTCAGCAATTTGGTTTCCTGGCAGTTTGATTTACCCATTCGTAGCCCTGCTTTTTTTTGCTTACTTCTGTCACGTTGGGAAAGACTGACGATCAGCGATATGGCAAGAAAAAACTTCCGATTAAAAGCAAACTTTCCTAAAAATTGGGGATGGCAGTAACTTCAATTAATTTAAAACATGAGTTTCCAGGTTTTAATAATACGTTTCTTAATGACAGTTTAAAAGATTGTTAAATCGAGAACTCAAAGATTTCTCCGAAGCCACTCAGTCTGGAAATGAAGTATCAGCCTGGGTATATAATACATTTGTAGGTATGTATCATAGAAGTATTGGTCTCTAATAAATCAGAGGAGTTAAAATGTAAAGAGAGCAATTCGTCAACAAATGAAAAACTGTCACGAACAGAATAGTAGCTGTTGGAAAAAGGTCGAAGTTAAGAAACAAGAAACTTAGCGATACTAAACGATATCACTCGTTTATCACTCGTGGCAGTATTGGTCTCGCTTACTCAAACATGTAGATGGACGAATGAATCCTGAAATTCTTTCTCTATGTTAACCTAAAAATTTAATTAGATAACCAGAAGCAAAAAGATTAATTAACGAACCGTACATTTTAAAACATGGCATGGTGAGGGAAATATTTTGGCTATGACATTGACACGAAGAATGACTCTCTACTGCATAATAAAGTAATTTGTAAGGCTTTTAAAGTGGTAGGTGATTTTCGTTTGATGCTGTATGTCAGACCAGGAACCCACCGTATTTTGTTCACAGAAAACGTAGAGGTATTCTACGTTTTCTGTGAAGACGACGTCTTATAACTTGACGCAGTGGTTAAATTTTCTTGCCATCCACTGTAGCAGTGAAAGGAGAACACTGTTGAATCTGAAGAAACATATTGACATTCCATACCGAATGAAGAAAAACGACTTCTGTTCTTCATCTTTTCTTCACGTTTAGTTAATTTAAGGAAGCTGTTCGGCATACATTGCATGTGAATGAAATATGCACTCGGGTTTATAACTGCAACGATTGCAATAGTGATCATCAAACGTGGACGACAAATAATTAACAAATTTTGATGGATAGAACAGATATGCTTAAATTCCCAATCGAAGTCAAAGTGCTGTAATTGCCATCATTATCATCATACAGAGTGATTATTTTCATTATCACTGTCATTACCATGATCATCGTTATCGTCATTATCATGATCATCGTCATTATCATCATCGTCATTATCATCATCGTCGTCATCATCGTCATTGTAATCGTTACAATCGCCGTTATCATAGTCATCGTCACGGTCATGGTCATCACCATTTTCTTCGTCGTTATCATCGTAGTCGATATTGTTGAGATGGATGTCATTTTTTTACTATTACTGTTATAGAAATTGTAAAATTTAAATTTCCTTTATCAATTATTTTAGATAAACAACTAGGCGTTGACCCGCCTTCGACGAACGAAGGGCGAATACGAGCTCGATCAAAATCTCTTGTAAATAATGTTGGAAAACTAAAAAGAATAAGCAGTTTTTCTGGCACAATACCTAGGTAAGGTGGTATGGATCTTTTTTTTTATATTTAATTGCTGAAAATTTGTTATCCATATAGACATAATAATACGTATTTGTGGGTGGTTTTTAAATAATTTATATTCTTTTTTATCACAGGTTTGGTGTCGAAGTCGACGATGAGTGTGAACTTGCTAAGGTAATGTAAATGTTTGGTAAACCTCTTCTATGTTTTTCCTGCAATGTAGACTTGGTTCTCTCTTGAAAAACCAATTATAACGTTTTAAAAAGCATGGTGTAAAACGAAGAACTTCAAAACCGTTGGTTTTGAACCATATGATTCTGAACTGTTTGTTGACATAGTACGTTCCACCGACCATTTACCCTACGTAATTTTATTTAGCCGGCCGACATGTCCAGTCTGGTTCTCAGTTATGTTCTTTGTATAGCGTCGTTCATCGTCCCACGTTTTTCGTTTATTCCTATGTTGCATTATCTTGTCAGTTTTAAAAATGATATTCTCAACTGATAATTAGACAGGGATGCTAAGTTTAATGCTTGATTTTTTCCCCACTTGACGTATTACTGTTTACATGATCGTAATGAGCCTATATTGTAAGGCATGTGGTCGCTGGTGTGTATGAATCTTAAATGCGCATCCTCCTTCAAGCTTGTAAACTCAGCTTCCCTGATTCCCTGACGGAAATCGAATCTGTAACCTTCTGATTGAGGAGGGAGCACAACAATTCTCCGAGTTTACAACCTTAAGGAGCATACGCATTTAAGATTTACTGTTTACATTTTACAGCTTTACATCGACATCAAAGATGTGGCCAGCTTGCTTTTGTAAAATCAAATAGAATTGGCCCGCTGGTCGACATTTTTGTTGCCCCATGTTCTAAACTTTCATGCACCCATTTATTAATATTAACAAAACTGGTCTCTTAATATCGTGACAATTGACGAACTATGCGGAAAACGTAGTGTCGTTATAAATAATAAAGCCCAGCAGTTAACTTTCAATAAGCCCATGATAAGACATTGGTGAAGTTTGCAATTTTATTTAACTGACGTTTCGTTGCTAACCATGCAACATCTTCAGAGTGTATGCTAGTTTCATGTGAATCTCGACTATATAATAGATTATTTACAATGACAAGGAAGTAGCTGAAAAGGTGATGGGTGAGAGAGTTGACGGTAAGAACATTGTGTAATTAGAATAAAGTTAGGGGAAAAGAACTAATTTTGGCGTTGAGGGAAGGATTTAGTTTACTAATGAGTAAACTTTCTCTAAGAAGAAGTTTGAAACCAGACGAGCAAGAGCTTAGTATAGAAAAGTCATCCATAAAAATAGAATGACCAGTTTGTTTGTGATGTGCCAAAACACTAGATTGGACAGTGCAGGAAATCGGTTTTCCCGTGTAAGCCGAAACTCCCATGTGCTCGTAAACGCGTGTATGTGACGAGTGGTTTCGCCAATATATACTGAACCGCACCAATGACACTTAAATTTATAAACTACAGGCAATCGTAATGCAAAAGGAATTTGGTCCTTAAAGCGGCAAAATAGTTGACATGCATTTAAAATCGATTTAAATATAACACGAAGCTGTATTTGTGGAAAGGCGGCCGAAAGAAGCATATCAACTTGTCGCTGAATCTGGAGAGAGTGTTGACCAGTGAACGGAAGAGAAAATAAAATAATGCGTTTAGGTGTCGAATATGTTTTTGAAACCGAAGAAAAAATTTTATCTAAGAAATCACGAATGCAGGAATCCAAAAATTTTATGAGGTAACCTTTTTGAACCGTTTTATGGGGTAACTGCTTTTAAACCTCTCCAAGCTATTATATAGTCATTATAGACCTGAATATGGAGCGTTGAAAACGGCTATGTACGGAATAATGATGGAAGGCGAGCACCTAACGGGATAGTCATTATGAATTGAAAGAGAAATTAGTGAATGTAGTACATCAACGGGGGACTCAATGGAATCACATTGCATGATTATCACATTGCGTAATTATCACATTGCATGATTAGTAACGAAACGTCGGTTAAATAAAATTACAAACTTTACCAATGTCTTATTATGGGTTTATTGAAAGTTATCTGCTGGGCTTGAATATTTATAACAAGAAAACTGGTCCTCTTCTTGCACCAAGTAGGATGGAACAAAGGGGCAAAATAAAAACCATTAACCGATTACCCCAACTTACCCTTCTGCTTCAATAAATCTTTTTGAAAGTTCTGCTCATTATCGATGTCCTGCTACTTACTCTGGAGGCCCAGTTGCCCCCCTCCGGTTAAGAACAGTAGTATGGTAGTATGATTCTTGAAATTTTTATTTTTGTTTTTGCGTAGCATTTAGAAGCTGTCCACAGTTGGGACTTCGACGTTTTCAAACTTCACGATATCACTAATGGAAGGCCACTGGCTGCAGTTAGTTATACGATTTTGCAGGTATATGTCTTACTTAAAGATTTTTAATTGTTATGAATTGCCAGTTAGGTGATAGTTAGTTTACATGGAACCCTACTATACCAACGTAGTTTGTCTTTTATTTTCTTGAGAGTATCTTCTGATAATACAAGATTATTTTTTTATTTGTTCACTCTAGGCGCGTGATTTGATGAAAATATTCAAAATAAGACCAATGACGTTTATTAACTACATTACACTAATTGAGGTTCGTGCTTTGTCTATTTATTCCTATTGCCATATTCAGAGTCAGCAGGATACGTTTTATAGGGTGTAGCCTGTTTGTGTGAGCTTCAACCAGGTTGGGGGGGCGCGCTCTTCCTGGAAAATTTCGAATTCAAGACCATTAGAATGATTACAACTATATGGAATCCAGGCCTAAGTGATTGAAGAATTAATGGCGAGGCCACGTCGTCTCATATATGTTTCCGTTTATGAACGTTTACGGATCGTTTAGCTTGTCCTCACAAAAACGCTTAGACAATTCGTAAGAACATTTTCCAAAATATGCGTTTACTCAAACCGTTCTCGTCACTAAAGTGTGTTTGGAATGCTGTAATGAATGGAAAATATGCTCTAAAAGTAGAATACAGCATTGCTGTGATGAACGAAGAATTAACTGCCAAAATAGTTAGGAAGCTGCAAGAACTGTGGAATAGCAAGTAGTAGCATTTTGAGCGAAGGCATTAAGTTTCACTTCGACAAAGGGTCTTTGCTCTAAATGTCAGTATTTGCTATTTTAGAGTTTCGGCAATTCCAGAACCATTTTGGTTATTAGACTAAATGCGTTTACTAACATAATTGTGTACGTGTGAATAGAGCCTAAGATTACCTTGTCCTTTGAAGTGACTAATCGTTTCGTTGTACTATGAAATTTGCAGAATTGCAATACCGCAAATGTGCGGCGAAACTTGTCGAAAATGTGGGGGATAGCTGGGACGTACTATTAAGGAAACATTTCTCGTATCATTTCAATCGCGCAGTACTTCCCATTTATCTATTATAAAAAAATTACTTTTATTGGAAGAAACTCTGAATTTATCTGGTCCCAAAATCATGTTATCATAGTGACTTTTTCTACAGGGGAAACACATGTAAATGTACGGTATGGAGAAAGAATTAAGAGCTTTTCTCTTAGGGATCTGGTTGAAAACTAACACAAGATACATACATACTTATACATACAATATTTATTAGTTATCCCAATAGGGCTTTTCATAACTAAATTACAAATTCGAAATTTACAAATATCTGTTACAAAATTTACAAATATATGTTAATTAAAAAAAAAAATTAAAAATAATTCGGGTACATCTTGGAGAAAGACGGTTATTCAAAGAGGGTACTTAAAAAAGAGATGTTTAAATGTTTCTGTGGCACAAAAGTATTCCCTTCACCGTGACTGTAGTTTTCCATAATCTCCATATTCCCTTCACCATGACTGTAGTTTTCCATAATCTCCATATTCCCTTCACCGTGACTGTAGTTTTCCATAATCTCCATATTCCCTTCACCATGACTGTAGTTTTCCATAATCTCCATATTCCCTTCACCATGACTGTAGTTTTCCATAATCTCCATATTCCCTTCACCATGACTGTAGTTTTCCATAATCTCCATATTCCCTTCACCATGACTGTAGTTTTCCATAATCTCCATATTCCCTTCACCGTGACTGTAGTTTTCCATAACCTCCATACCGTATTCAACTTCGTCGTGAACTCTGTGAGGAAATATTTCAAGATCATTTTATAGAGTTTACGTCAACAATAATTTACTCTAAGATGCAAAATTGTGTTTTCTCTGTGTTAATGACTTGCCTGTTAACTGGTTGAACGATTTCGTTTTGATCACGTAGTTATTTGTGAAATTTTATTTCTTGTAGAACCACTATTTTAAAGACGTCCCGTTTCATAACAGTACACATTCTGCCGATGTGACGCAATCAACTCACGTTTTACTATCAGCTGGTGTTTTTGAGGTGGGTTGTAATTCAGGTTTTGATGCTGCAACTTTTAGAATTTAAGACTAATCCGACTATGCCATCGAACATGTACTTTTGAGGTTTCCGGCATTATCTCACATATTATTATACAATTTTGATACAATCTCAACTTTGACTGGCTGCTAAAGGACAGCTAATTCTGAACGGTGCTAAATTGTTACTTCATATTTCCAAACATTGGTTTTTGTACGTGTAGCTATGACGTTGGGGTTGTTTGAGTGTCCTTCAGGATACATGACAAATTTGTATAACAAAAAATTATAGATTCGGTTTACGTATGATAGCAAGAATTACCAAGGTCTCAATTTGTGTTATCCATCTCGATCAGCTCTCGGCTTCGACAGATAACATGAACCTCGCGACCTTGATAATTCGCGCATGCTCATCCTCATCCAATGATTGCTAATCGTCATACTGGTAACATAATTAAGGTATACACATAATTAAAGTTGTCACCGGGAAAGGGAAAATTATATGGTCAAGAGTGTATGATGGATAGGACTGAATTAAATTTCAATGTTGTTAAAGATGTACGCAGAGTTCAACGTTATTGCAGCAGCTTTTTACGAAAAAATGCGGGAAAGTTTATCTGAGAAACTTTACACCTGCGATTTTGTGTCTGGTGATTGTCATCTTGATGTACGAATTAATCTTAACTCAGTCTACACAAAAAGATTTCTTCTAATGATTCGCCCTGTTCGTTCTCAAGGCTCTCGTGAGTTTAACCCTTTGAAGCCCAGTACTCATCCCTGTGACGAGTGAAATCGTTTAGCTTTAGCCAGAGTAAAATACTAAAACGCGCTCTTGGCCTATAATCGGTTAATGCATACGTCAGGATTACGATCGATAGGCACAAAAGCACATGTGTAAACGGGCTTTTAGATTACAGCTTACACACCACTTGAAAGCTGAACACAAATGTTGTTTATGTGGGAGCTTGGAGTACATCGGACGGCCAGCGAACGTTCGTCAAGCTCGTGATCTCTGGAAAACAATTTCTGAGTCCTAAAGGGGAATCGAACCGGCAACTTTCTGATGACCAGTGAGACGAAGGTTGCGTGTTCGATTTCCGTCCAGGGCTCAGAAATCGTTTTTCTGAGATCATGAGCTTCACGAACGTTCGGTGGTCGTCTCTTACACACCACTATTAGATAAAATTTCGATCAAAAGTACGATTGCGAAACTAATTTCAGTTAACGCTTTATTACTCACCCTTTACACATTGAGGTAACCCTAAATCAGCGGAGTGATTATGGCATCTAAAGAATGGATGTGACCCAGCCAGTCTTAGCGTGATGGCGAGCTACCGATTTGTCTATATAACCGGTGCCTCTTTTCTCCCTGATTTAGTCTGTATTCACAGATTTGGAAATCCTAGCAGCAATCTTTGCCGCCGCAGTTCATGACGTGGATCATCCTGGTCTGAATAACCATTTTCTTGTTGCAACCAGTGAGTTTCATGTCCTTTGAACTTTATTATACCCACAGCGGTGTCTCCTCCTACAATGCAACAGAGTATTGAGAACTTGTGAACTCTACTTGTTCTGAAACGGTGAATCTAGGTCAAAAAGTTAAACCAAAAATGGCGGACATGAAAGACTTTTTGGCTATCATTTCTCAGGCCCTTAGTGGGATATAAACTGCATATCAGTTCCAGTCTTCCAAGATAGCCAGTAGACCGAGTAAGCCCCTGAGACTCGCCACACTCCTCTATTTTTGGCGTCACTTTTATGTCCAGCCAGTGACTGGAGTTATCGTTCCAGACTTCCAGTGCAAATAGAGCTCGTCTTAAAATGTACCGAATGTATTGTGTCATGTCACAAAACAAACTGGCACATCTCCCTTACGTAACAAGTGTGGACCTGAATTAATACAGTAGCAGATGCTGCAGGATAGCTGTTGAGGGGCCCAGCAGTTAATTAGAGCACTTTGCGTTACCAAACTGTTCGGTTAGGCCAACTCCAAACAATTGTTGATTTCTCAAAGATTGGTAAAACAGTTTGTAAAAAGTTTTAATGTAGGATGCTCCATAGGCAGTAGATAAAACAGACAGCGTTGAAGGTTGAAAGGTTGGTAGAATGCCAAATATATGTAGAAAAATATTCTAATGTCCTAAAAAAATTTTTAGATATACTCGACAGCCTGCCCACGCTCTGTCTACACTGTAAAAAGTTTTAGCCTACTTCTAACACAATGTCCAATAGAATGTTTTGCTAACCACTTTTTGACACGGTATTTTGACTGTTGACTAAAATGTGTTTATTGTAACCCGTCTCTGCCACTCATCTGATGTGAAATTCCCTTTACTCTTCTGGCGAACAGAGGAGAGTGTCAATTTTTAAAAGTTGTGTAAATTGTGTGTGATGATTATGTGAGTGAGAGCAATGTTCTTGTTTATTTGCCATCGTCGTCAAATGCAATATTAACATTTCCATACTTGTTCAAATCAATATATTATTTTTTACCCAATATATAGATTCCAGACTGGCATTAATGTATAACGACGAGTCGGTATTAGAAAATCACCATTTGGCGGTCGCTTTTGAGCTGCTGCAGCACGAAGGATGTGATATATTTGAAAACATGAACAAGAAAGAAAGACAGACGTTGCGAAAAAATGTAATAGAAATGGTAAGGATGGCGTAGTTAGGAATGATCTAGGGAATATGCCGTTCACAGGTTACATTAAGTTAAGTAAAATTAATGATCTGAAACGTGGTAAAGATATGTGGAAATTAGTGAAGAGAGGGAGAATATAAGCTTGGGAAAATGGAAATGCACAAGGACTGGGGAATGAGTGACAGGGAGTTGAAGGATGAAAAAGGAAGTAAACTGAAACGGATAATAGTGTCGAGTCACAATCTGGAGAACTAAGGATAAGTGAAAGGCGACAAGTTGAAGGTGCTAATAAACTAAGAAGCAACAACAAAAAGGCAGTGGCTGCAATGTTAAATTTGTTGGTATTTTATACAGGTTCTCGCTACTGATAATGCGAAACACATGAGTTTACTGGCGTCGTTAAAGACCATGGTCGAAACGAAGAAACTATCGACAGGCTCTTTTAGTTTGGATAATTACACTGATCGAGTACAGGTTTGTGCTCGCACTCACATTGTATCTCGATCAGAAAATTCCTTCAGACTGAAATCTGGAATGGCTTAATTAGTGGGGTCTGTTTTTACTCCATTAGGTTCTTCGTTGTTTAGTCCATTGTGCGGACCTCAGCAATCCAACCAAACGGCTATCTCTTTATAGAAAATGGGTGGACAGACTGATGGAGGAATTTTTCCAGCAGGTATCAGGAGTAATATTTAATATTTACTCTGCACTAATCAGTGGTAGAGTGGTAAGTTTGATCCCAAAATAAGAAACCAGAAGTCCCTCAGTCTCGGTACCTGTGAAGTTTGTGTTCTCATATTTCCGCCTGTCACCAACGTCCAGGCAAGCGTTGTGGAAAAATTTAAAGTTGTGCCCTAAATCTTATTCACTTTCTTAGGAAAGAATTTAACTTTTAAGCCTGAACATTTATTCAGTAATTATAAGTTCCGAAATATCGCGAGCTTAAATAAATGTAAAAGTGGCCGATTCCCGATTGTCGAAAAAGGCGAGAGGCTTAATCTTGGATTAGTGGACAAATTCTGCAGATGTTGCTTAGCAAAGTTGAAGTTTTGTATGACCGATTTTTAAAAGATTCTTGAAGGTTTTCTACTTTCAAATTTAAATTTAACTGGTCAACGAAAATGAATGGATCTATAACAACAGATTAACTGATAGATAACCAACAGGATTGGGAAACTGCCGGAAGTTAAGTGTAGAGAAACTAACGTTTCGAGTGAAGGCCCTTCGTTGGAGTAAAACGTGGGTTATTAGGTTAGCACTAATCTTCCCTTGGCAAACCGGCTCCAGTGATGATACATCGAAAAGAACTTTACTAAATCAAAACTACGTTTCAAGGGACTGTCCAGTGTACATTGGGATTCGAAGGACATGAAAGGAATATTTGGGGAGAACTACCGTTGCCTTTAGATGACCCAGGAATTTAAGAAATGAATTGATTAAGTTGAAGTCAAACAATGATAGTGATGAGGACAACGGGATAGGGAGGTGTTGGGAAGCACGATGTAAAATTTGGGCATTTGTTTAAGAAGGAATTCGGGAATTTGAATTTGAACGGGAATTTGAAGGGAACAATCGAAAATTTTTGATTAACTTTTCATTTTACTGTGATTCGGAAGGAGATTTACCTTATCTCATTTAGCAAATGTAGAAAGAATTATGTTGAAAGTACTAATCCATCATTTCAAAAAGGTTTAGTCTAAAAGCACCGAGAAACATACACATACATATACATAAATATACACATGTGTTTATTTATAAATGGCATGCATCATTCTAATTGGAATTGAGGTGATGTCAAAGGCCATACTTTCTCGTGGCCGTCGGAAGCAAGTCTTTAAGATTAAAAGGCACGATTTTAAAGTTAGACACAAAACAAAGAGATACCTATTTCGTTCCTTAACTATAGATCTAGAGAGCTCTGGGATTTTCGATTGTTTATTTCATTACTTATGTGCGATAGGGTGACCGAGAAAGAAAGATTGAGGGAATGGACGTGAGTCCGATGATGGACCGGTACAATGCATCCATTGAGAAGTCTCAGGTATTTAAGCTGCTTCTTCTGGTTGATACGCACTCTTAGTTCTGCCGCGAACGAAGTGGACTCCATTTTGTATTTCAGGTCGTTTTTATCGACTTCGTTGCACAACCATTGTGGGAAACATGGGGCGAGTTAGTCTATCCTGACGCTCAAGATATCCTGGATATGTTAGAAGAAAATCGTAATTGGTATAATTCTCATATTCAAGATAAAATAGGACATAAAAGCTTTAGTAGCGATAGCGATAGACAGGATACCGAGCCACCACTCTTTAGGACACGTGCAAGAACACAAGAGAAGAGAGTAAGCTGGCAAGAGCATCGAAATTTGGCGATTGATTTGAGTACTTCGTGTGAATCAAAGAAAGGTAAGCAGGAAAAATGTACAGTGCACAACTTGAATCAGCTACATTAACCATCCCAAATAAGGTTTCGAAATAAGAACAACGAAAGGCTCGTTCTTCAAGCTTTATGAAAACTCAGAAAAGTTGTGAGTTCCCCAACGGGAATCGAACCCACGTCTTCAGATTGCCAGTACGGTTGTCTTACCACTAGACCATGAGGGCTCGACAACAAATCTGAGATAAGTTTGGGACCTGGGTCCTTGTTTGACATGCTG
>JBAHVQ010000103.1:1019380-1034819 GCA_036872915.1 Nanipora kamurai
GATGTAGACAACTTATTACCCTTTATATTGATCATAAGATCAAGAAAGTGCAAACTAGAGCCTCCCATCTCCATAGTCCCATCTTCAATTTACTATTCAATTTACTGGTTTCTTCACGAGGTTATTTAGTGAAACCTTTCCATTAGCTTTCAAGATAAACAGCTTCTCTTCTAGGCAAAGGTTGCATCACTTCGTTCCACCAATACAGGCTGCAGTTCGTTTCAGGATCGATCAATTGATTTCAAATTTCCAATGAGTTCTTTTTAACTCATTCCAACATAGAAACAAATTTTGCATATCAAACATTGACGGTTTGAAGAAACGAGCGATGATTTACAAACCCACGTGAGGCGTGACATCAACCGATGAAAGATAAGACGAGTCGAACGGATATTTTCTTCAGTTGCCTAAAGATCGCACCTCGCGTGAAACTCCGAGTAGCAACCAACACATTTTAAGTATTCTTTATTTATCTACACGATCTACCGTGCTTGGTATTGAGCACGTATGTGTGTAGGTTTAAAACCGCAGTTTGTTTATTGTCCAGTTATTTCAGTCACTCCTTTATGTAAACCAATAAATTATTTGATATCCGCGACGTAAGGGGAGGAGCGAGAAGAGTGCCTCGTGGTCGAAAGTAAAAAGGACTGTTGATATTGACTGAAATTCTTGGTTTGCCATCAATCGGAACCCTATCGTTATCGTTTACTAAACTTACCAAATCAGGTTTATGAGTAGGAGCAGATCAAAGTAAGTAGCTATTACTACGTATCTAACTAATTCCCGCATAACTTTACGGTTTATGCGTTTGAGTAACAACGCCATCACAATGGCTGTGAATGGCTAACGCTACTGTGTTATCTTAGTCCGTTATTCCTTTGTTCATCCTTGGTTCAAACCACATCGAAATTAAAATGTCAGTATAATCGTTGCTGTTGGCGTGTTCATGTTATTCTGCTCCGTCATTCGAAAATGTGATGATTAATGTGGCCCCATGAAAGCCACCATATGTATGGGAAATGATTGGCTGCCGAGCCGTGTAATAAGTTTTCTGTACATTTTGGAAGGAAGATACGTTTGATACAGGATTAAGAACACTAACAAACTACTCATGAGGAAGCTAAATCTTTCACTCAATGATTTTAAGCATAAGATTAGACGAAAATTAACAGGAACAGTAATAGGTAAAAACATTCATTTTTTTCAAAGAGACCCGCTCGGTCGTTCGGTTTGTACGAAAATATAAGGCAAATACATTCACGTTCCTGCACAGATCTCACATTCGTTAACAACTGTATCATAAAGCAAGAAAGCAAGCAAACGTACTTGATTTATAAACGGAGTAAATTGGTTCTTTATTCGGAGAAGTTTTCCCAAAGAGTTCTCAATTAAAGACGGGAATGAAAGAAGCCTAAGAGTGTGCCCTGTTGGTGCAGTATCAAAGACCACGACGGAGAAATCCATATGCTTCACCAACCTGTGAAACAGTCAAAAAAAGCAAAAGGTAGGAAATCATGACTAAAACAATTTAAAATAATGAAAAATTCTACTTATTAACCAAGAAGATATGACAACTAAGAGGCATTCAATCCTGCAGAATATCGTTAAAAATTAAATGATAAGTTGAGCAATTTTACCAAACGAAATATTTTATTAAAAAGAAATAACATTCGCTGAGTCACCTCATCACTTCAGCAAAACTCATTGCTTCATCAATGCCTGGAAATGCTCCAATGACATCCTGGGCAAGTTTTTTGCCAAGATTAACAGAATCTAGAGGGATGTAAAACACGATCAAATGAAAAAGCTAATTGCAAATATTGTACTCACAAAAATACACTAGTTGGTCTGACCAAGCGTCTAGTAGTATGAAAGTTACATTCTACTGATAGAGATGCGTACTAAACTTTGGTTTTTAGGGTTTAAGGGGAATGAGCAACAAAAACTTTTGTTTTGATTCAAAAGGAAGCCGTAAGTTGTAGATGCAAACTGAAATCTCCCTATTAAATGTTAATCGCAAACTTGTGCAGGTGAGAGTTTGGTGTTATTGCAGAGGGTATGTTGGGTTAGAGCGTCTCACCGCTCATCAGAAAGTTGACGGTTCGATTCCCATCTGGGGCTTAAAAATCATATTTCTGAGAACACAAGCTTGGCAAACGTACGCATGTCGTATGCAATAACACCAAGCTCCCACACGCACAAGACTTTAGACTTTGTTTAACATTCACGTCATTCTTATTATTATATCATGACTTCTGCATAGACATTACACCTGACATATTTCCACCTTAGCTTACCACCTGAGTCTTGGTAGCTCAATGACTAAAATGTCTCACCGGTGATCAGAAGGTTGTGGGTTCGGTTCCCGTCTAGGGCTCAGAAGTTGTTTTTTTGAAATACACCAAGCTCCCAATTGTATAAGGTTTGTGTCGAACATTCAGGTCATTTCCATTGTCGCATCTTCGCTTCCGAAAAGGCAGAACATACGGAGAACCTGAACCTTAGCTCACCTCAGAGTTTTGGTACAGCAGCTCAATAGTTAGAGCGTCTCACCGGTCATCAGGAGATACAGTAGTGGGTTCAATTTTGGACGTTCGTCAAGCTCGTGTCCTCAGAAAAACAATTTCTCAGCATCAGACGGAAATGGAATCGGCAACCCTCTGATAATTGGGAATAATAATGGGAAAGAACTTAATGTTAAATACAAATGTATTTTACTATCATAGACTCACAGTTTGCCCAAATTTAATAATTCTATTGTCCATTCTGCCCGGTATTTAAAAACTTTTGGGGTGGTCAAAACATGTCAACATTATTTCAATATTTGCAATGTATTTTTCAACAAGACAACATTTAAACTACTTGGTTGTATCCCTGGGAACATATTTCGTTTATCAGGCAATTACAACATGTCGATAGTCAAATTTTTTTTTCTACGGTCTCTATTTGATTTTTCCTTTTTTTATTTATATTTTTTGTAACTGATATCTAGTATATAGAATTTTGAGTGTCAGTTGAGCAAACTCTGGTATTCTGAAAAATGTTTCCAGACAATCCAGTGCATGCAGACTGTAACCTAATGATTTGTCATAATTGCTGTATTCTCTTTTATCTACCAGTCTGTTAGTTTGTCTGTCTGTGTATTGTTTTCTTTCAATATGTTTGTCTTTGTCTCTCTCTGTACACTATATGCCTGTACATCTTCATTTCCTTTCACATTTCCTTCTCTTTCAGCAGCCTTTCTACAGTATTAGATATTACTCAAAGCAGGGATAAAAATTTACTAAAATTATCAGTTTGACAAAACTGATGAAGGTCTCAGTAAATTATCTCAATACACTGTGAGATCTTGTTGATAAAAAGTACCATATGTCATCTTACATTACACAATCTTAGTAATAAAATCTTTCTTGTGCACTTTTTAAAAAAAAATTTTAAAGTTGTCTTCAAACCTGGCTCATCAAGGAAATCCTCTGGCAATTGAGAAAACCCAAGATTTGGATCAATTTCCTGTTTTAAAGATAAGAGTAGAAAAAAGCAGACAAAAAATACTATGAGACTGTCACTATCACCCAAAATGTGATCCACTTGTTGTGTGCAAGACATACAGGTATAGTAGACATCTAAAAATGAAATTTTGAAACAAAGGTATGGAACAAAACAAAGAAAATAAAGGAGCAGGAGGGCTTTTAACCACCCACTTTTTTTGGAGGGAAACAAATATTTTCCCCAAGGTTTGAATGTTATAACAGCAAATCATTCAACATAGTATATAGGTCTTTTTCTTAAAGATAACAATTTGGACAGAAACAAGGCTCATGGGTCAAAACAAATTCAGAAAAAACTCTCACTATAAATGGCTGCCAGTGAGAAAATCTCTGTTTTAGGACATAAAAATAACAGTGAAATACATGTACTGTATATTCAAAAGCAGAGATTAACTTCCTGTCAAGGGTCATATAAGAGCTTTCCTTGAATTTGTTTTGACCCACATGCCTCATTTCCATGCAAGCTGCTGTCTTTATGAAAAAGGTCTGTAGGTTGAATAGCATGGAAAGATGAAAGTTATTGAGCCTTACCCAGCTATCACCTTACTGTCATCCTAGTATACAGTATACACATGTACACTGTACACTGTGTCTGAGAAACATGTGAAATGAGGAGGTACAGTACTCATCAAAAATCTAATTAATATACATGTACATTGTTGGGTTTAAAAGCTAGACCTACATGTAACTGAAGTTGACACTGGAGAATGAGTTTGTTAGCTGCAAATTAAGAAATCTGCAGGCACAATTTCAGCCATGTATGAGGATCATACTTTCTGTAATATTTAAGTGATCATGTTTCTTTTGGTTCGCACCTGAGTAACCTGAATATCTGAATTATGGATGATTAAAAAAAAATTTTGGTTTCACAGTCCCTAGTGTATAACTAACAACTGGTCTTAAGAATAAGAAATTATATATATTAATTGAATATAAAACCATTAATTAGCAATTTTATAATTTAGGACATCCAGTCTATAAAAGTACAGTGTAATTGACAACCACATGATGTGCTTTACGTTTAATAAAATTCTCTCATGGTAGTAAGTGTTTGGATTATGTAATAATTATGTTGATTATTAGTTACCAGTTATGTTAATTAATATAATTATGCATGCATCATAGATATGATCATGTGACTGATTGTTGTCGAAGAGAACATGTGTTCTTGAACAATCGACTTTTCATTGGGATTTTGTATTCTATATTCTTAATATATTTTCTTATACTTTTACTGAATGAGCGTCGAATAATTAACAGTAAGAAACCAGTTATTAAAAGAAAAACATTCAGTGAGCATTAAATTTTGTTTTATAATACTATATGGGGTACAGTACTTTGCACTTTTAACAATCATTTATATGATCAAATTAGTCACATGAACTTGTATTTCTGTGACATGTATTGTAAAGTGTATTTGGCTAGTTTAACCAATTAAGAGGCAAGGGGCAACTACTATTTTAAGTGTACATGTGCTTTCTCACTGGCTAAGGCCAAACATTTAAATTACTTACCAAAGGGATGAGCCCTGCCTGTTAACCCTTTACTGGGCACTGTTGCCAAATGGCATTAACATATTATTTTACTCTGGTTAATGCCAGATGATTTTAGTTGTTAAGGGGATACCTGCTGAAAACCTGCCCAGTAAAGTGTTAAAAACTATCACCTTAACCCTTTACTTGGCACTGTTACCAAATGGTAACATATCCCAGTAATCTGGCTAATGCCAGACAATTTTACTCGTCAAGGGGAGACCTCCTGAAAACCTGCATAATAATGGGTTAAAAGGGTTAGAAGCTATCTTGTCCTTAATTGGCAGGTGCAGTGGAAGATGTTTGGAGTATGGGCACAAAAAACTTGAATGTCAATGTTATAATTTAGTAAGAGGTCTGAGACATGCAGAGAGGAAATTTTCTTTTTTTGTAAAATTTCTTCTGCAATGCACCTAATGTTAAATCACAAAATGGTAATGAATATTTTTATATTGCACATCTAGTTTTATAAAATATATACATTGCTACTTTATCAAAAACTTACCATGGCATACAAATTTTTATGTTGTTGGACTTTAGTGGGAGTTTTACCAAACTTCTGATCAAAAGCATCAGAAATATTATGAGCTGGATCTGTCGAGATTATAAGGACACTCTCCCGAACTTTTGCTAATGACAGTGCAATGCTACAGCTAGTGAAAGAACAGAAACATATTCAGGATGTGAAAAGACATTATTTAGATATGAATTGAATATACATGTAATAACAAGTACATTATTTTAACACTTTTAGTCTTTACCCAGAAAGTATTATTTTAATGGTCTGCAAACACCTGGTTGACACATACATGTTTTTTCTGTTAAAGCATAAGCATACTTTGATGTCTGCATTCTTGAATCTTTCTCATTAAGACATGAGAAGGCTTATGTACTGTAGGTTCTTTGTTGGAAATTCAACGTAATTTCCACTTTTACCCATTAATAATGTAAATTTTATTTTGCTTTCTTGTCTTCACACAATAATTCTAACATAAATTTATCATTATAATGATAAATACTAATACCAATAATAACTATACTAATTTACCGTTTCATATTACCCTGAGGATGATTCTGAAATATACTAACTATATTGTAGCTGTAACGTACTGTAGTTGAGGTGGAAGCATGAACTTGAGGACTTAATGTTGTATTTTGATGTAATTTTTTTGAAAAATCCATGGAATGACCTTGTTTTTTCACCCCAGTTTAAATAATACAGTAGAATAGTTTTTGAAAAGGTCAATATTATGGTCAGAGTTAGCAACAGTAAAGATGGACGTGCAGTGATAGATGACAGATTATAGTCTGATGTACGTGTAATTCCTCAGAGAAACCATTGTAGTGTTTCTTTTTTGTTTTCCCACCCCAACTGCAGATGTCTGCATGAGTAGGCAGAATAGTCCTCAATCCCATTATTTAATGCCTAATCATCAACGCAGTATAGCTGAAATAATTATGACAAATAAAGAGAAAAAGTAAATCCACTACTTACCTACACGTTGTCTTACCAACACCACCTTTCCCTCCAACAAATACCCATTTCAAAGAGTTTTGATCAAGGAGGTTTTTAATCGATGGTTCTAGCGGTTCAAAGTTGTTTAAATCCCTGGCCTCCGCCATTTTAAATTGAGACAGCAAAGACCATATTGGGATAATTAACGATTATCACGGGTCACCTCAGGATATGAATTGAAAACCAACATGGCGGCAAAGTAAGACCCAGTAGTAAGACCGTAAAGTAATTTAGCTGGTAGAAAATGTGTGGAATATTTTGCGCAATTTTCGCTTCCTTTGCTGATACACTATCTAGCTGTAAGGTCAGTGCCGGTATTCTGTTATTTGGATTTTACTACAATGGAATTTTTCGCAACAAACTGTTTTCAGTGTTTTGTTTTGGGAATTTTGGTACGTATAGGAACTGGAAGATAGCATTGGTTCATTGTTGCACAGGCGTGGGCCGAATTACTTAGGACAACGGAAAATCAACCTTCAGTTTCCACTGGAACCAAAAAATTACGTTAAAAAAAAACTTCTAAGCCAAGAAGAATATGGAACTGTTGTGGGACATATATCAGCAAGTGTACTTCATCTAAGAGGCGATGACATTGCAAAGCAACCAGTTCAAGACAACAATGGAAACATTTTGGCCTGGAATGGAGAAATATTCGGTGGATTTAATGTAAGACTTGAATGTGTGTGGAAATTTTTATCTGTGGTGGCCCAGGAGAAAAATAATTTAGTTGAATTACTGGGTAACAATATTTTAAAATAAACAGACTGGTAGTGCCAGAATTTTCCCTCACACTAGACCCCCTGCATTTATATTCCTCTTGAGGCTTACCAACACTTTCTTAAAGCTTGGTCCATTGTGTAACTGTATACAGGAAAATACCTTAACTATTGAGGAAGCTTTTAAATGGCTGAGTAAAAGAATGAACTTGGTTAGAGAATAATGATGGTGGTTGCTACTTTGAGTGACAAACCATACTGTACAAGTAGAGAAAACTCTACTTGGCTCTGCAGGGATTTAAACCCGTGACCTTTGGTTTACTTAAAATTATTTAAAATTAGATAGAATTTAAATGTCCTGATATCAAAGAAACTAGTATACATTTATGTTTTGAAATATCAAGAGCCTAAGTAACATCAATTTCGTGACCAACTCCCAACTTGACCTGTGGCTCAGTTGGTAGAGCATCAGACTAGTAAACCGAAGGTCACAGGTTCAAATCCCTGCTGGGCCAAGTAGAGTTTTCTCTACTTGTTCGGTATGGTTCATCACTCGGAGTAGCAACTAACATCATTATTGAGGAAGTTTTGGTAAAATTTACTGATGATCATAAAGAATCTTTAAGGTACTCCTTACTCAAGTGTGACAACAAAGACACACTTAATGTTATGCCCAGAAATTGCACAAACATGATTTACAGATTAAAAGTAGCTCAGTGAATCTATCTATGACTAGTAAAAAATGTGATGCAGATAGAACCTCAATTATCCGAACTCTTCAGGAAACAAGAAATACGTTCAGACAGTCGAGGGTCCAATCAATCAAAATGACAAATATCAATGATTATGTTATTTGCAAAAGTGGGGACCATCAGATGAAGTCTGGATAATTGGAAAGTCTGGATAATGGAGGTCTGGATAATTGAGGTTTGTCTGTACTTTGTGGATACTAAAAAAACCTATTAAACATTTTCCATATACATGCATTAAGATCCTCTTTGAACAGAGGTTTATTTCTAGAGACAATCGCAAGGAAAATCATCCCATCTGCAACATTAAAGATTGAAACTGAAGGACTACAGCATCAGTAACTAATCACAATTATGCCTGTCACATTAATGTTTTTCCCATTCTTTTGATTGGATGGAGATAGTCATGTGGTTCATAAGGAACAGATAAAGTGTCTGTATCTTTTGCCAGTAAACATTTCCATTAAATTTTCCTTTCCCTGCTGTACCTTTGTAGCCAGTGAGAGTACATTATCCAGGGCTTGAAATTAATGCTTGCAAACTTTAAATGGTTAGATGTGAATTTATTGTTTCATATTACCCAGAGGAATTGAAACACTGCACATCCATGCTCATGGATAGCGTTAAGTTGTTGCGAGAATATCTCATGCACTTAAGTTGGATAATAACTCACCTCCAATCCCTGTAGGCTCGATAGTTCAACACGTTGAGCGGCGGACCGGATTCCCGAAGGTGCAAGTTCAAATCCCGCTTTCATATTACCCTGGGGATGATTCTGAAATAGAATGGTAGCCTGGTTTTCATAACTTTCTTATAGCCAGTGATGTGCTCTAACCATTTTGGTAGAACGAAGGTTACTTATTGTGCTCATTTGGTATTGACATTCACAATAGATAGATGTGTTGTAATGATTTTATTGTGAACTTATACAGTTCAGTAAAAAGCATAGGTATTTCAAAAGTTTTAAATTGGAAAGCTTCATATGTTTTGATGATATCTTCATTTTGGAAAAGAATTCTTCCCGCTACAGTTAATTTTCCCGCTACACTCAAATTGAATATTAAAAGTTATTCATTCTTGGTAAGTGGAGAATGTAAATCCCAATAACAAACTCACGTGAGTGTATTATCTCTTACAATGTAGGAACTTTTGCCGTCGATTTTTTTCTTTTTTTTTATCTTAGGTCAACGACCATGTCAGTGATACTACCGTCCTCTTGAAGAATTTGCAATGTTCATCTATCGATAATGTCGCTGAACATATTCTCCTTACCATGGGGATTATTGAAGGTCCTTGGAGTTTCGTATATTACCAAGTATGTTTTTAAATTCTTTTTCTTTGAAGTATCTCCGCCATCCTCCCCGCACATTAAACGTTGTTCTCAACCAAGGTAAATCATGCTCATCTCTAAAGACGACAACATCAGACGATCTTGTTCGCCGATTGAAGTGATCAGCGTATAAAATCCGCCCTATCAAGCAGGCTAGATATCACCACTGAAATTCGCCGTTATTCGCCTTGTGGGTCCGCTTTCGTGATTTAATACGCCTGTCACATCTTATCGCGAGACTTACTCAACCAATCAGATTTCACTTTCATCCAGTCGGCGCCATTGTCATCATTATGTCCCGCTACAAATTTATCATGACGAATGATCTGGGAACGAAACTGAGATGGGAACCAGCAGAATAACCCGGAAAAAACCGCCAAGTGTGTCGTGTCAACGGAAAGGAAATTCGCTCGCGATTTCCGCTGTTGATCAAATTCGCCACAGTCGGCTTATAAAATTGCCTAAGTGTGTCGCTAATTTAATTCTCTGTTTCATAACATTTAGGAAATAAATTTACGTTTTTATCCTGTCCAAATTCTTCAGGCACAACAGCAGACTCTTTGGTTTGGTAGGGACTATTTCGGTCGTCGTAGTTTGCTATGGCACCATCCATCATCATCAAGTGACCTATTTACAATATCATCAGTTGGGAAGAGAGATATTGAATATCCTGAGGGAAATGTAAGCAAATCTAAATTAAAAGGGCACAGCTAAGAAGGGACTGTGCCCTGAAATGTTATTTTGCTGTTTTATAATTTTGTTTGTGACTATTGTTTATGATAATTTTACTTTTGTTTCCGATAATTTTGTTTTTGACTTTGGAGTGGGCTGGCTCACGTTTAATTGGGTGGGGTAAAGGATGAAAGGAGACTGGTGACGCTTCACGAACATTTTAAACGTGTGCCCCCTTGGGACACCCCGTGGTGTTGGGAGTCCCCATGCTTGGTGTGCCTCTGGCAACTACACCTGCAGTTAACTTTGCTTAAATTCCATGTAAAACGTGTTCATCGGACGACAACTCAACAGGCAACTCCCATGACCGGCTGTGTACATGGTATTTTCTCGCATACATATGTCAACTGCACAACCACGATTACACTACATTGCGACTACAAAGTACAAAGAAATCCTCGAAGCATGACACGCTACTCGTTACCTGAACCTTAAAATACAGGGCGCCGCCACTTTGCCGTCCGTTCGTCCTGAAAACTCCAATCAAGTCTATTCTGTATATGATTAAAAATCTTTCAAAGATAGTATATTTTGCAGGTTACTTAAACACATTTTTCTTTAGTTTTGGGAAGAAGTACCCGCTGATGGAATTTACTGTTTGGATTTGAGGAAGCTGAGTTACTTTTACTTAGGTGAGGATGACATGTCAAAATACTTTTAGGACACGAAATTTTAGGCCAGTTGGGACTTTAAATGATAGTGTAACCCCGTGCAGACAACATATCCGTAACCTTCTGATGGCGGCGAAACGCTAACCATGGTAACTTAATGGTTAGAAAGTCACACCGCTCAACAGAAAGTTGTGGGTTGGATTTCCGTCTGAGGCTCACAAATCTTTTTTCTGAGATAACGAACTTGACGAACGTTCGCGTGTCGTTTTCCTTAGCACCAAACTCAACATGCACAAAAATTTTTGTTTAACTTCCTAATTCCATCTCAATTGATTCCACTCGTTTCTGATGGGTTGTTTTACTTTGGATTTTCCTAAATACTTAAACCTGAGTGTGAACTTTGATAGGTCTGGGGAAATTCTAACTTTCCCTGGAAATTTGAAACAAGCTTCTGGGTATTACCAGTTCTGGGAACTTGTTTTATCTCAGTGTCAGGTTAGGCTGAAAAGTATGCGGAAAGGCACAAATGATACAGTTTATGAGTTAATGAGCATTTTAGCAGCAAAGTCCCGTTAAAACCCACTTAAGATATGCGTTAGAAGAATGAAAGTGAGGGTGAACCGGAGCTAATGTATGACTGGTCTTGAATTATGAACAAAGGGTCATTTCATCGTCTATAGTATGTTGAATTAGTTGTTGTTTTATATTTTTTCAAAATAAAAGGTGATATTTTTACAAAATATGTTTAGTATTTCCTCTTATCTATGCGATGTCTATCTTCACTAATATATACTACAGGTACGCCATGTTTCCCTTACGCCAGTACTATTCCAGACGTTGGTACATCATTCTATATTATGGATCGAATTGGATATGTTACCTAGTTTACTGTACCGTCTTGATTGTCAAAGTTTCGCTGCCACAAATTGTTTATACCAGATCTGCTCTTCAACTTTAACTCGTCAATGCTGTATCTTTAGGTGATCATGCGCAAGATTTTTTAAGAGTTTTGAAAAGATATCCATGGCAACAATCTAAGAACGGGACCGATACGTCGATTTCCGTTTATCGTGCCTTAAAACCTCCTGTACATACCCCGTTTAATAAAGAATTACCCCGTGATTTCTCTGGTTCATCACCGTCCATAAAAAGTTCTTATTCTGTTGATCCAAGAGATGGAAACAGAACCATTGGCGGATCTGCTAATATTGCTCATACACACTTTACAGAAATTTGCGTTGGTGGCCAAATACATGACCAAAAGAGGGAAGAAAACAGATTTATGAGTAACTCTTTCACGCAGTTTAGGAATCACTGTCATTCTACTAGTACGAACAATGAAAACAAGGAGAAATTTTGTGTTGATAATCTTGCTTTCATTCAGTCCACAAAATACGGTGATCCTGACGATACGCGAAGTAAAATGAAGAACAGAGGTAGTTCTGGGGTTAGTACTATTAAACAATCTGCAGGGCAACGCGATCCTTACGAAGCGTCCAGTAAAAAAATAGGCAGAGGTTATTCAGATCGCACTGGTGCCACACAGACTTCACCAGAATGTTACCTTAACGATACCAGCCGGAAAATCTGGGATAGGGATGGTGTATTAACACAGCCTACACAACACAGAAGTCCTGAGGGTGTGCGCGTTGAAAGCAATGACGGAGGTAGTGCTGATAATATTAATTACATGAAGCTTTCGGAACATGGTGATCCTTACGTTGCACGCAGTGAAAACAAAGACACAGAAACTTCTTGTAATTCGTTCGCACAATCTACGTATCCTTGTGATTTTAATGAAACAAGCTACGAAAACAAGGACAAAGACCCTTCTGGTGTAATTACCTTCACACAGTCTACAGATTGCGGTGATGCTAACCATTTACAACATGGAAAAGGAAGAACTATTGCTAATGCATCTTTACAGGCTGATGAAGTACATCGAAGTGACATTTCAAGAATTAAACGCTGTTATGCTAATCAAGACTTGGTTGAAAAATTTGCAGACATTCTAACTAGCGCTGTACGAAAACGCGTTTTTAATCTTCCAAGGGGAAATGAAACAGAAACTCAGAGCAATGGTGTTTGTAAAATCACAAAGAATTTTACGGTTGAACGGCACAACAAGAGAACTAGAATTGGAATTTTGTTTTCTGGTGGATTAGATTCAATTGTGCTTGCTGCCTTGGCTGACAGGTAATGAAAAGTGGTTTTAAACAGCTACCATTTTCAATATACACTTTCAGATCTCCGGATCAGAGGGGAAACGAGGAGCAAACGAATTCTCAAGGGCTTATTCCGTAAAGCGAATATGTGAAATTTGTCCAAGCAAATACCAGTTATCAGGATCGTGGAATGTTCAGCTTCCATGAATCCAGTAAAACGTAGTTGGAAGGAAAAAAATTCCCTATTTGTTATTGAAAAAGTGTTTTCCATTGGTAAATACAATTTAGAAGGCTAAGAAATACAAATCTCGTCGCTTTCATATTGACTGGGAAGGTAAACATTTTCTATAGAGGATAATGCTCCGAATACCCCGTTGGTGCCCCTACAGCCATTTTTAGTATAATTTGTGGAGGTACTGGACTTTATGGCGATGAAACACAAGCATTCGGTACATTCATTAGAAAACTACTATCGTTGCAAAAATTAGTTGAGACACTTTGTAAAATCTCGATCAGACACGTAAATCTCCTAAATAACAATTTAAACAAATCTCATGGTGCCCCCTCCCCCGTGTTCAATGTTGTTTCGTTGTTCAGTAGTTTTAACCTTGTTCAGGCGCCGTGATAGCTTTTTTATTGTGATAATCCAACATTGTAATGGGGGGTAGGTGGTCGATTTCGTTGGACGTCACATGTGTCCCAACAATTTATGCAACGACTGTAGTAAAAGGACCGGGGAAAGAAAGAAAAAGGAATAAATTACCACAATTTACAAATTTCCATACGTAGATGTGTTCCTCCAGAGGAATCCATTGATTTGATCAACGTGGCCTTTCAACAGAAGACCGCTGGTAAAAGTAACGTTAAAAAGCGAAGTAACCAGAATCAACAAGTTAAAAAAGTGCAGGACCTGGATACTCGTCCCACAAACTTTAATGTGCCCGACAGAATTACAGGACGAAACGGAACGGCCGAACTTATGACATTAAATCCTGACCGCCAGTGGAATTTTGTTGAGGTTTGCCACTTCTTCTTTGTGTAATGCCGTTGAAATTAAATGCATCTTTTCTTGTTGGAACATAAAAATTTCACAATAAATGTTCTTTTCTAGGTAAATGTCACTTTACAAGAACTCCAAGAAGCAAGGTGCTTTACTTCTTGATTTTTCTCAACACATTTATTCATAATTATTTTTATTATGTTATATCTGTTTGTATTTAATGTATTTATATATATATATATATATATATATATTACATGTATTAACTTAACACACTTATTTATTTATTTACGTAAATGTTTATTTATTTTGGCTGACATATACGAGTAAAATACATTCATCATATTATTGCATTTGGTATTTAAAAGCCATTTAAATCTATGATTTAAACATTGAATCTCCGTCTAGGTCACAGTTTATCACTCACTTGGTATACCCACATAGTACGGTTTTGGATGATAGTATCGGTTGTGCATTATGGTTCGCTGCCAGGGGATCAGGAAATCTGATATGTCGGCGATGTCTCGATACAGTAACCGACATTCAGAGTTCTTGCAGTCATCTTCCCACGTACCCTTCCCCTGCAAAGGTAAGTTCATACCTACCGCATTGCTGGGAAAATCTCGAAAGTGTAAACGCAAAGTAGCTTTGTATGTTTTGTTCTCGGACTTAAATTTTGAGTGATAATATTAACGTGTTAACGACAAACGCATAACTACTCATTTTCACGTAAAATTACGGAAGCGTATAGGTATCATCTGAAAATCTGAAAATCCGAGATCCGAAAATCTGAAAATCTGAAAATCCGAGATCCGAAAATCTGAAAATCCGAGATCCGAAAATCTGAAAATCCGAGTTGATTTTTGGCCGCTGTTCATGAGGAGACTGGTATTAAAATCACATTCAAAATGGCGTCAAATATTTGATAGCGACAATGATGTGGAGTTAAAGGACAACGAGGTTTGTATGACCGATCTGATTATTTTTATATTTTAAAAGCAATAATTCCATGTAAACAAACTTATTGAAGTCTGAATGTTATTCAATATTAAGGTTATAACGTTTCTCACGAAGAGAAAAGTTGAATTTGAAGTATTGGAAAACGTCAAGAAGCAAAAGGTTTGATTTTAATGTTTTATTATTAGCAATGTACTCAGCCCCTAACTTGTAAATATGAAATAAGCCCCTATTACATAACTAAACTGAATCCAAATTGCATTGGGTACTGTATTTATGCTTTGGATTTAGCCTGAACCACAGGGAATACTGCAATTCTCGTTCAAACTTAATAAAACATGCTAAATATTTCAGTTTGATTAAGCCTAGTTTTCACGACAAGGCGAGCAAGATGTAGCTCTTGTAGCTTAATCTGCAGTCAGAGCCGTAGCTAGAAGTGATACTTGTTAGGGGGAGGGGTGTATATTAATATATATGTTCACATACCATCGAAGCAACCGAACAATCTAGACAGAAAAGGAATATATGAATATGCACTCCCCAATTATCGTTATAGCAAGGGCCCTGTCTGGAATTTGGAGAA
>JBAHVQ010000103.1:1054473-1067065 GCA_036872915.1 Nanipora kamurai
TGGTTCGTCACTTGGAGTAACAACTAACATCATTATTCTCTACCCGAGTTCATTCTTCTACTCAAGCCATTTAAAATTAGACTGGATTTAAAATGTCCCGATATCGAAGAAACTAGTATATGTTTGGAAATATCATAAGCCGAAGTAACATCAATTTTGCGACCAGCTCCCAACTTGACCTGTAGCTCAGTTGGTAGAGCGTCGGACTAGTAAACCGAAGGTTGCAGGTTCGAATCCCTGCCGGGCCAAGTAGAGTTTTCTCTACTTTTCATATATAGCTCGTCACTCGGAGTAACAACTAACATCAAAGTTCAAAACATTCTTCCAGTTAAAAAAACAAAAAATTACACCAGTTCAAAAAAATTTAAATTGGAGATTAAAATTGAAACACAACGTATATTTGACTAGACAATCGCTCCCAGTGATTTATGTACCAGATAAACACTATCATGTCTCACATCGTTAAGAAGGCTGGATTTTCATGGAGCGAATATTAAATTGAATATAATAG
This sequence comes from Nanipora kamurai, assembly GCA_036872915.1. Lineage (NCBI taxonomy): Eukaryota > Metazoa > Cnidaria > Anthozoa > Scleralcyonacea > Helioporidae > Nanipora > Nanipora kamurai. The sequence continues at coordinate 1,054,985 of JBAHVQ010000103.1, forward strand.
TTTTCTACTTGGCTCTATCCGAGATCTTATAAGACAAAAGGAAAATGTCGCAGGCGTGACTATTTTCGCTTAATGAATATCCAGGTTAAGCTTGCTCGAAATAGATGAGGAAAGGAAAGCTTAACTTTGAGACCTCAGTACATATCTCGGAAGAATTATAAACAAATAGAGGATATGAGTGGTTGCTATAACTTTAGGGACGTTTCAAACTGGCTCCTAACTACCATTGAATCTAATATAATCACTGATTGCTATATAAACTGGATGGGACATCAGGTCAAAATTTTTAACGTCAACAATATGGCGGATTTCCGAGCCCTAATCTGGCTGCCACTGAACTTCCGCTCAGAAAGCCATAGCAACAAAAGTACCAAGATGGCCATCATGAAATTCTGTAAGCATTCGTAGTTGGCAATCAATGACGTGCCTTAATATCTGGAAGAGTATACTTGACAACTTTGTCGTATTTTCTTGCCATCTTTTCGCCAGCTGACTGTAGATTTATAACATATGCTGATTGTTTTCGGCTTTCTAAACCCTCCCTAACTCTTGTAATTTTTCTTTAACTCTGACTAAATTCGACTGTGTGAGATCTATATTTGTGTTTGTATAAGAAATGAGGTTGGGGACAAGTTGGAAGCCCGCAGTGCATGATATGTTCAGAGTCGTAAAATGGTGGCGGGTTGCCATAGGGACAACCCGACCCAGTTTTAGAGGTCAGTGAATTTAATTCGACGGAGAGATTTTTCCTTTTTTCATTAAAACTTTTCAAATAAAATGCTTATTTAGCAAATTTTAAGAAGATGATTTTTTAAAATTCTGTAGATCGAAGTATTGTCACCTTGGAAAATAATTTTTTCCACTTTTGCAAAAAATTGGATCAATGGAGTTATTTTTTAATTGCCCAGTTGTGTGGTCCTTTTACCAAAAGAAAAAGAACTTTTTCTCAGGAGTCACCGAACTCTTTTTCAAATTAAATTGGATGGAATGGTAATTAGGAGCCATTTTGAAACATCAGTGCTATAGCTACCGTTCAGGGTTAGGGTTAGGGTCAGGGTTAGGGTTAGGGTTATGGTCTGGGTTTTGGTAAAACTATTAATGGAAGGGTTAGCGTACTAGCTGTGCGGTATGTCCCGTTACTGACTAGGGTTGGCGTTTTTGTCTGGTGTATGTGACCCCGACGCGAAAGAAGAAGCGAAAGGAGAAAAACGATAAGAGACAAAGTTGTGATTTACTCGTAATGCGCTTGGGTGAAGAAATTCATTGAAATGATAGAGCCTGAGCAACAGTAAAGTAGTTTGCAGACTAAAAACGGACACTTAGACATGCAAGGTCGCTGTGGCTGATGAAATATTTGCGGTGGATTTACGAAAGGTAAAGTTAAGCCTGTTTGGATGACAGAGTAGTACTATGTTAGTGAGTAGTTTAAGTGGAGGTGGTACTGGAAGGAGTGGGCTGAAAGTAAGGATGGGCGTGAAGGTGGTAAGAAAGTGCAGAAAAGAGAGGGTTAAATGATGGGAAAGTAAAACGTTAGGCGTCAATAGTGTTTTGTTGGAGAAGTGTGGGTGATTTTCAGTAGTTCAAAAGAGAAAAACGTACCGATTCCAAAATATTTGTACTAGTTTAAGAAAAATGAACGAGCTCAAAAAATATTGTATCAGATAAAAAATAAATTGAAATTGAATCTGAATTTGGGTTGAAATTCAATGCAATATAAGTTACAAAAAATGTTATCAGCGGACAACAGTGTGAATCGAATGAACCGAATTCTGGGCTGTTGTAAAAATCTACCTGATCTGTTTCAGCCTATCCCAAGTATGCTACAGTGTAAAATAATTTGCGCCTGACTCGATGTTGTTATTGTATACGTTTACGTAATATATATCCTTTTTTACCAATTATTTTTAGATTCTAGTCAAGAGCTTTACGGGAAACCTAAACTGATATGCACATCACCTACGTATAGGAAAGAGAATAGAATTTTGGGAACAATCCACGGCATGCTCGAAGTGTGTCTGAAACATTTGACGCAGCTACGGCTTTATAATGTGACATGCATGTTTCTCGAGAAACGCTGGGATGTTTTAACGAAATTCGCGGGATCCATAATACATTTGGAGGTTCATCAGTTGAGAGATGATGGTGTGGTATCCTTATCAAAGATATTGTCACTCCTGCTCACCCACAAGCTAAAGTCCTTTTCATTGTTCTCTTGTAAGATCCAAAGCGCTGAGAATCTGATAATTCTTTTCACGACCCTTTCCAGATCATCTTTAACGGGAACTATCGTTTCAACCTACACGTCTGATCATGCCTGTGAGTTACAAGAATGGGACGAAGTTTCAGTTTTAGACGATCATCAATTTAAAAGCAAAACTAAACTTGGAAATGAACAACTATTGGACAAAGATGTACAAATTGCTGAAGGCTCAACCGATCACTTACCAACAGAATCTTGTGAAAGGACATGTAACTCGCAACCCGACGTTTGCTTTGAGGATAGTTTGGCAATACATTCTCAGCACTGCGATGCAGCTACGGTTGATAAAAACAGCAGCAAAAGTGAAGATGAATTGTATGAAGACATTTTTTCAGGGAGTTTGGATGTATCTAACTTCGATGAAGTGAGCGAGAACCATACTGTGGATCAAATGTTCAATTCGTCTGACTGGACGAGCGAGTCATTGTTCAAAAAATCTTTCGGGAACTTTCTTCTACCCAGCTGCGAGATCCAGTCCTGGTGCTTGACTGAGCTGGAAATGTTTTCATGCTTAATGAGCAGAACAACCTTAAAGATATTTTCGGAAGCTTTGAGTCACTTCATTAACTTGCATTCATTAACACTAAATGAGACTGGATCAGGGTTTTTTCCCGAGATGAGTGAATTAATAAGTAACGTAAAAGATCTGGTATTTAAGGGATCGCTGCGCCATCTCGCAGTTGAAAATAGCACAATTGATGACCGCCATGGAAGGATGTTGTGTGAAACTATCAATGGGTCTTGCAACGAATGCTCTGCTCATAACCTAAAAGGGCTACGATCCTTGCGTCTTGTTGCCAGTGGCCTAGGAAAACCAACCGTAAACTACATGGCAGTGAAGATCATGAGTTGTTCACATTGCGAAGCTCAGGATTTAGATAAAACTAACTCTGTTTTTTGGCGATTTGTAAAGCAGAACGTAGACCAATTTCCCTTCGATTGTCCAACAAAGAAAGTGCCCATGACAGCACTCGACCAGGGATGTACGAGAAACTTCTCAGACATTTTATCAGTTAAAAATGGAAACGATGAAGACAAGAGAGCAAAAACTGATAGCCGTCCGTGCAATCTAACAGCTGTTTGTGATTCTAAACCAATCTCAAGTAATTTCGCCCGTACTTTTGGTAGGGTTATCAACAGTGGTATTGAAAGCTTATATCTGAGTGCTGTCGTTGGAACTAGTGGCACACTTTCCATTGCCAGGTCTCTTTTGCGTAATCGAAGTTTGCTTAGCCTATCGTTACCTTCTTGTGGACTGCAAACGGACGATATTGCTGTGATATTCAACTGTATTGCAGGTATTTTGCCAACTGTTCGGATATTTGTTACCTTTATATGACATTAAAAAATGTGTTGGTAGCTTGTGTCGTATCCACTTGTTGGATATGGCAAGGCTCCTGTTCCTGCATTCATTAATTAATAATCAGCTGATACACATCTAATGGTATTTATTCAGGCTGTGATCACCATAAATCTAATAAAACAATAAAGAGATTGGACCTACGAGAGAACTCATATGAAGCTGTAGCAGACGGAAACCTGTGTAATCTTATCGTTCGGAGCAAATTAGTGTACCTGGATTTGTCTTTCTGTGGATTAGAGGGTTAGTAAAATACCGAGGCCAACAAGCCATAAGTACAAGAAGCATTTACTAATGAGAGGAAAGGCAAATTTTGAATTTTGACCCATCTAAAAGATTACCCTGGAATGGTACATTTAGGCCAATTTGTGCGCAGATTCCTCGGGGAACGCGCTTAAAATAGACTTAATTTTTAACGCTTTTTGAATGGGAAGGGGAACCAGAACATTTCCTCCTTTTTAAACTTGTGGTGTAATGTAACGTTAACGAACTCTCAGTTTTTTCTGAGGAATTTTCAGTCGTATTTTTGTATATCTTTTTCCGACCTGATCAGATCGGCGAAGGCTTGGGAGCTCTTTAGAGTGAGAGATACGTGCCAGGGGGGACAAAAGCGCAAACGAATGTAGGAAAAGCAATATTAAACGATTCTTACATAAGACTACCACTTAAACACATCGTAGAGAATGATTAAAATATCTTTAATTTTTCTTTGTTTTTTTTTAATTTTCCATTTCCTGAAGTTATTCCCGATGAAGTCATTCTGGCTTTGTCTTCAAACACTACTTTGGAGGTATTGAAGATTGCGGGGAACAGACTGGGTAGGTAAATTGATTTGCAAATTATTTACGTTTTTTTCCGTGTTCTCATAAGGTACAGTGGCAAAAAATGTCCTGTATTGGACCTTACAACATTATATTCTGTTATGCTAAATGCTGAACACTGATCTGGTTCCCGTGCGAACTTGGTATATATCAAACGACCAACGAACATTCGTCAAGCTAGTTACCTCAAAAAAACAGCTCAGAAATCGTTTTTTTGAGGTAACTAGCTTGACGAACGTTCGTTGGTCGTCTGATATATACCAAGCTCTCCTATGAACCAGATCAGTGTTCAGCATTTAGTATTTCCATCATTATTATCATATCGTGACTTCCGCTTAGGTGGTACATATGACGAACCTGCAACTTAGTTCACCATCGGAGTCGTGGTAGCTCAATGGTTAGGGCGGCTCACGGGTCATCAGAAGGTTGCGGGTTGATTCCCGTCTAGGGCTTAGAAATCGTTTTTATGTAGTTACGAGCTTGACGAATGTTCGTTGGTCGTCTATCATTGATACTGTAATTAACAGAAAAAGGCGAGGTCAAAAAAACCGAACCTCAAGGCACTGACGCACAATTTGCAATAATTTTGATTTTACACTCCCCAAAGAAACAGATTTTTGTCTGTTACCCTATCTAAATATGGCTTAAGTCACTAGTACAGTTCACTCCTTAATCAATAGTGCTCAAAGTTCTGCAAAAGGATGAGGTGATTGCCTACATAATAAGCTCTGGATAAATCTAAAAAACTGCAACATGAGTAATTTAGTGGCCATCCTCAATGTTATATCACCCTTTGTATTTGTTCATAATTCTACTTTACAAAGTAAAATGTTTGGTTAAAACTCAAATTTACCTTACCCACATTTGATCAAATACCCACAAAACAATGGATCTAAGTTGAAGTCAGAGTTAACAAAAAAGAGTAAGCGCCTTATCTCGAGCTTTAACTTGTTTCTTGGGCTTCAGACCTAATGCAGGATAGGTTTACTGCTTGTTAATGTAGCTTATTATACTTTTGAAGAATGACTGAAGACATTATTTGATGAGATAGACCCCATCACCCAAAGGTGCTTTTATTGAGGGTACTCGCTTTTCAAGCACAATTACTTTAGTTCATTAAATAATATCGAAAGCAAGGGGATAGGTCAGTACAGGTGTACAGGTTAAGACACATTGGTGATTTTTGTGATTATGGTGACCATGGTGATTGGTGATGTTTGAATAGTTAAGGCTATTTTAAAACAATCAGGGACAAGTAACTTTATTAATTGTTTGTAGCCTTTGAAACGTTTAAGCGATTTATTTCTACCTCAATTTTCTTCAAGGTGATAGTATTTAGAAATTCCAATATACAGATTAGTTGTCCTGAATATACTGAGGATATTGTATAGCTGTCTGGTTTTCTATGTCAGCAAAGAAATCATCAGCCAATGAATACTGTTTCATCCTCGAAAATATTTTTTGGCAAATCACGACCACTATAAAACTTATAATTTATTCAATTTCCTTCTCCATATTTCTCATACTCTGTATTTGTTTTGTTTAAGGTGAAAACCTTAAAGCAATCTGGTTTACTATTGTAAATTTAATCATAACATTATCTAATCTGTTTCTGTATAATACATGTATGAATTTATTATAATACAATGACTTTGATTTAGTGTATTTTTTACGTAGATTGAATCAAGTTTTTTTTTTTATTTTCAATGAGGTTCAGATGCATTGAGTTATCCAGGCCTTGAATATATAATTAACATGATCCTTCTGCTGTACTCAGTTTCTATAGTGGAATATGTGTATTTATTAAAACGAAATTTTCAAACATTTCATTCACATTATTGTTGGGAGATACTACTTATCAATTTATACTGTAGATTGAATGTCTTGAAAAAATTTTCCTTCATTAAAAATGAGAAATATATCTTTTAAGAACTTGTGGAACGTTGAATTAAAGAAAACATCAATTAAAGTAGCTGTGTCATTCAAGCGGGCTTGTAAATAACTTAATAATTGATATTGTTAATTATGAGATTCTTTTTGATAAACTTGAGCATTATGGTATCTGCGGATTGGCCCTCGATTGGATGAAAAACTATTTTTTTGGAACTTGTTCTGATCTAAATAACATCAAGTGTGGCGTACCTTAATGGTCAATCCCCAGAACAAGGATCAGTCCCCTTTCGTTCTTGATATACATTAATGACCTTTGTAATGTATCAAAGACACTCGAATTTATTCTTTTTGCTGATGGCACAATTTTTTTCTTTTCTCATAGAAATTTTCAAGTCTCATGAATATAATTAACTCCGAATTGCTTAGGCTGTCTGATTGGTTTAACGTTAATAAGCTATCAATAAATATAAATATATCTAATTATATGGTTTTTAAGCCAAGGCAAAAAGGCAAACACTTGATTTGACTTTAGAAATCAATAATTATAGAATCACACCAGTTAATGAGGTAGTATTCCTGGGTGTTGTTTTAGATGAGCACATGTCGTGGGAACCTCATATGTTTCATGTAGCTAGAAAAATATCCAAATCCTTAGGAATAATTTATAGGTCACGTTTTTGTCTTTCTGTTCACAGCGATAGCTGGAATGAAGAAAAGGTCAGAAGTCAGGTTGATTCGGTTGAGTACACCTTTCTTATTAAACAAAATACAATTTCAGAGAACAAAGAAATTCTACGCGGAGAATCGAATTGTTCATTAAGTGTGTGAACAGGTTGTACAGCTGAAAGTCGGTTGAAATTGTGTTGTCATGCCGATTCAGACGCCTGGCAATGTTTCTTGCTTCCACTATGCCAACTTCATGTTGCCTGTGAGTCGTGTGCGTTAGATCGGATGGACCTTTTATAATTCGAAGGTTCGTCGAAATTGTCGATACGAATCCCTTACTTGTTAGTCCAATGCAATTCGAGCCGTAGCTTGGCCATTGTAATCTGATGCGATTAGTTCATTGTCCCTCATATTCGGATTCGGATATGGATCGGACTCGCACATTTTGACTCCCTATCTAACTTAGACAGTCAACACATAAGCGTTTTGAGAACTTCATTTTCTTAAATCAAAAGTTAGTTTTGTGTACGAACAAAATTCACTTTTTCAAACACAAAACTAGTAACCTAGATTTGGTTGAGTAATCCAGAATACTTGTCATTTTATGTGAAACAAAGTAGTACCAAACTGGCACTCCAAATGATATTGCTACGATGTTTAAAATTTTCAAAAGTGATAATTATAACTTTAGAAACAATAATTTAATGCTGGAGTTGTTAAACCCAAAACTAATGCACTGAAGAGGAGTTTTAGTTTTACTTCGCCAAGATGTGGAATATGAGCAATCTCATATCGTGAGGAATAATATACTGACTAGTGTCAGACAAAAGTCTAACCTCGTATCATTAATTTAACTTGCGTTTTAGATTATATAGTCATCTTATTAATAAGTTAAAATAATTCTTTGTAAATTGTATTTATCAGTATTTTTAACCTAGATAAAATTACTGTGCTTTTAACGATTGTAAATAGTCATAGTTGAGTGTTATAAAATATAGTAACTGACGAAAGGCTCGTTCTTCAAGCTTTGTTAAAACTCAGAAAAGTTGTGAGCTCCCCAACGGGAAGTTTGCTCATATATATAGTACGAGTTTGTTCATATATATATATAGTAACCGACAGTAAGGTCTGTACGGGAATGTATTTGCCCGAGGATTTCGTACAGTCCGACCGACGAAGGACCGAGGTCTGCGCGTAAATTCCGAGGGCAAATTCTTTCCCGTACAGACCGAACAAACGAGGTTAATAAGGAATTTATTATATGGCCGGAAAATGTATAAATTTGACAAGGAACTCACATTTCGTGCCTCAAACTGTTAGCCGGTCTGTACGAAAAAGCTGGACAGCCAATCAGCGTGGACCATTTTGCGAACAGACTGGAAAACGAACGTTGTCATATAATTATGTAATTTATTGGTTATATAACAGTTTTTAGCCGCTACAAGTCTGTAAAACTTTACTGTGAACACACGGCCTTACGAAAGTCAACCCGTTTCATTTAAACAACTTTTTTAATCTGCTACGAGCTGATAAGCTACCGTGTTTAAATAATATTAAATAAATAAAATGAATAAAATAAACAAACTGCTGAAGAATAACAAAGTAATCTGAAATTCGAGAAAAATGTTCGCTCATTTTGAACAATTTGCCTTTCTTTTTTAGACTAGTGTACATTCTGTACATTTCTAATGTTAATTGAATTTTGTCAATTAAACCGCTTGTCTTGGATAGTAATCTCATTAGAGGATGTATCCTGATTTGAATTTAAACAAGTATTTATAATATGCGTAATTCCTTCACCGTTTTTATTGCTTGTAATAAAATATCTGAACTCGTTGACAGGCTCCCCGTAACAGGTTTCCAGCTCGGTCGACAGAGAACAGGACTACGTCAGTACATTCCTCAGAGTCGTGGTTTAATTTGCGTCAAAGGTCTCAAATTGGTTGGTTAGGCCTCGATTAGTTTTTCGAGAGCTTTGTCTCTATATAATTCACAACCTTCAATAATTGCTACTTAGATTTCACGAGATTTGGGAACCTAAACGAATTTTTTTGCAATATACTTTCGAATAGTGGTGATCGTGTTTTAAAGGCAGAATAACAAGAAATGGAAAGAAAAGGATTTCAATGGAAAGAAAAAGCGAAAGTGTGGAAAAAAATGAATGATAATGAGATATAGTGGTAATGAGGAAATACAAAGGATTATTTCGAAATCGTTCGCTGTACCAAATTTTGAAGTTACTATAGGGAATTGTACATTGTTTTTGTGATATTTTACAGGTGACGATGGCGTAGTTGCTATTGCTCATGTTTTTAACACTCCGCAAAGGAAATCGATGTTGATGGTTCTGGATTTAAGGTGAGAAGCTATGACACTTGTTGACTGACCACTCCATGAACTTCCCAAAAACCGGACCCAGTTTGACGTGGTAGCCTGTCTGGGGTGTTTTGGGTTAACCAATCATCAAAATGGCGTCCATGTTGACGTCGTATTTTGAGTAAAGATAACTGTTTCTTGGATTCAAATTGCCCAAGAATGTTAATTGCTGTGTTTAGTTGTACACTTAGCTTTTTTTCTTGCGCGGTAAAATTTGAATATTGACAAAATTTTTTCCGACGACCACCAGACGTTTGTCAAACTTGTTTCCTCAGAAAAACGATTTCTGAGCCCTAGACCGGAATTGAACCCGCAACCTTCTGATGACCGGTGAGACGCTCTAGCCGTTAAGCTACCAAGACTCAGATTGTGAGCTAAGGTGCTGGTTCGTCATATGTACTTGCTCACCATCTGAGTCTTGGTAGCTCAAAGGTTAGAGCGTCTCACTGCTCATTAGAAGGTTGTAGCTTCGATTCCCGTCTAGGGCTCAGAAATCGTTTTTCCGAGGAAACGATCTTGACGAACGTCCGTTGGTCGTATGATATATACCAAGCTCCCACGTGAACCGACCTCGTATTTAGCAGTTAATATAAAATTGCTTTTTGTCACAAGAACATGCCATTATGGACGCACATATTGCTTGCGGAAAGTAGTCTTCTGTATATTTACTTTTAAAAGAGCCGTAAAGAAGAACTAAATTTACTAAAACCAAGTTATTTCGTGCACGTCAAAGAGGAATCTCATTTAATCATTAAGAAACGGGGGTACGGGAACTTAACAATTTTCAGCAATTCATCTTTGTTGTCGGTATAGTGTGGAAACAGCTAAATTTTTTCATGTGGTTCTTATTCCTCATCTAGTAAGTGCAAGGCCCGGCATTTACGTAAAGATTTTAATTCATTTCCTTCCACTCTTTTTATATAGTTACAATCGACTGACTTCATCTTCTCTGCTTTACTTTGCGCAAGTATTAATCTCATGGCCACGAAAGCTTCGTGAAATAGCAATCAAGGGTAATCTGCTCGATCGATCTCTGGACAGTGTGAAGAATTGTCTGAGAAAAGTTTTTGATATTGTTGTCACTGAACAGTTTGATCACTCCATGGCTTACGTTGATTATCTTAGCGAGATGTGAGGACGGTATGAACGTTTTAGCATCTTAGTGCCGTTTTGGAAACGAAACAGTCGGATTAGAAATTGAGAAAAATATATTAGAATATAATAGAATAAATCAAAACAAAACAATGAAAATGAAATAAAGTTATAATGAAATCAAATGTAATGAAATGAAGCGAAATAAAATGAAATAAATCGTATTCATAGAAAATTTGGTATCTTTTATCTTATAAGGAAAACGAAATGAAAATTAAGTTTGTTTTATTTGAAAAGGATTGCAAGAATGGCTTTGACTGGGTTTTCATATCTCAATCCGCTTTTCCGATATTTAGGTTTAAGTTTAGTAATGACTTCACAGTTAAACAAGCTGGTGTTTCAGTCCGGAAAATGATGGTCTACACAGGAGGGTTGGAAGTACTAAAGTATTATGGAAATATTCACAAAAGACGTTTTTACTCTGAAAATTACATTTTAGTCTAGTCTAAGCTTCTGCATATCCCCGCATTCTTGCCTACGAAACAGTGGATTTAATCAAGTCGTGACCTTAGCAGCCGAAATTGAGTAACTGTTTGAAAATGTTTTCACGGACTTCGACTAGTTATCACTGACCAAGTGAATATTTGAAGGAACGCGGAGAAAGGTCTTAGGACCATTCCCAAATTCTCTTTTTCATCTTCTCTGAAACGAGCCTGGAGTTTCAACAAACTTTGCTACCTATCGAAAGTCGTCGCTTCACTGATTGAAGCTGTCCCTACTGTGTAAGTTCTGCATATTGTCACGTTTTATGAACGATACGATAATTCTACAGCAGCCCCCTGGAACAATAAGTAGGCAGAGGTTTTTTTACTCCCGCAACCATTACCTGGTTCTCATGAAAAATTCTTCGCAGAAGAGAGGCATTTAATCACAATACTATGCTGACCGAAACTGGTTCTATCGGAAGATGTCTGACATGATACCAGGATGTTATTTGTTACTCCGAGTGACGAACCATACCGGACGAGTAGAGAAAACTCTACTTGGCCCGGCTGGGATTCGAACCCGCAACCTTCGGTTTACTGGTCCGACGCTCTACCAACTGAACTACAGGTCAAGTTGAGAGCTGGTCGCGAAATGATCTTACTTGAGCTCTTGATATTTCGAAACATATACTAGTTTCTTCCATATCAAGATATTTATATCCTATCTGATTTTAAATGGCTTGAGTAGAAGAATGAACTCGGGTAGAAAATAATGATGTTAGATGTTACTCCGAGTGACGAACCATACCGGAGAAGCAGAGAAAACTCTTCTTGGCCCGGCGGGGATTCGAACCCGTAACCTTCGGTTTACTGGTCCGATGCTCTACCAACTGAGCTACAGGTCAAGTTGGGAGCTGGTCGCGAATTGGTCTTACTTGGGCTCTTCATATTTCGAAACATATACTAGTTTACGGTAAGATACAAGTTCACTGCAACCAGGTGAAACTTCCGACATACCAAATGCTACTCTGGTTTGTAAATATTATGAACATAACTTAAAGAAATTACAGTTCACGACACAACGTTTCGACACTCCGGTCTAGTGTCTTCATCAGGGGTGATCTAAGC
>JBAHVQ010000103.1:1078753-1095663 GCA_036872915.1 Nanipora kamurai
CGAAACATGTATACTATTAAAAAATTTGTCGTTTATTTGAAATGTCTGACTACTATTGTGCTGTTACGAAACTACGGCAATAGGATTAAATTTGTAATCGATTTTTCAATCCTAACGGTCATCTTTATGTCACATGACTTTTTCTCACTAAAAAGATACGACCTACTTTTTTTGCATTTTACTTTTGACTTAGACGAAGGGCCTTTGCTCGAAACGTTAGTTTCTCAACACTTAAGTTCCGGCAGTTTCCAAACCTTTTGGCTAGATACCATATATCATATCACACCACTCCAACCCACATGGCTGTACCATACGATACCAAAGCACGCAACACAATGCCATACAATACCGAACACCACCACAACAGTTTAAAAGGATTTTAGACAAGAAAATGTTAAATTGATAGACCATTAAATACTTACCATATCCCAGAAAAAGTTGGCAATCCAATATATAAGAGGGTTCACTCCACAGACCATGTGCAAATGTTTTGCTTTAGTAACACGTTCATTAATAAGAAACACCACGAAACTTGCAGGGACGAATGCAAGGGCAAAGATAACAAATATTGCCATAACAAGGTCAGTTCTTGTCATGCTTTTGCTGTTAAAAATAAAAAAAACGACAAACATTCATATCTTCAAATCTTGCCAGAAGTACAGTAATCGTTATGACTTACAGCGTGGCATCGGAGAGCTCTTGCTTGGTAAGGTTCATTGGATGATTGTAGGTCAATATCCCTGTGAAAGATAAAGTAATGATAAGCTAAAATCGAACTTCATTCAGCGGCGTTGCTTGGATTAAATTATTCGGGGAAGCAAGAATCTAGAATACCCTCCCCCACTAATAAAATATCATTTGTTATCACCCAAATAAAGCCTTCGTTGTTGAAACGACTTTTGTCCAGGGCTGTAAAATTAGTTAATACTTTATAATTCAAAACACTAGACAACTTAATAAAGGAAGAGTACACGTCAGGTTCGCCTATATTTGTATCTTTTTTGTTTATTTCCTTTGACTCCGAAGATGAGGCCGTCGAAAGATCAATCACTTTCACCAACAGTCTTTCTCAAGAATACACTAACCTGGACGATCAACTTCCACAAACACCTGTTTAGGATCACGTTGAAATTTCGATCTGCCCACATGTAAACAGAGCCGAAACCGGGACATTTCCGGAGGATTCACTTCGAACAACCGATGGGACGGGGTCCTATCACTGACCCGAACGTATTATCATCGTAGTATTTGCTGCTAAAAACGTCGTCATTTTCGCCTATTCTGACGTGTGGAAAATTCAAATTAACTACGCTACTTTTCAACGCCTGCCGTTATTACCTCTCTCGTCAGTACCGCTCATGTTCTGACCAAAAGCTCGTTGCACACTAACCGATTTTTCGTCGGGACGCCAACGTTTCACGCCAACAAACTTTCGGCAAGAGCTGTACACAAGCCGATTAAGTCCGACAAGACGTCTAAATATCAAACATGTTTAATTTTTAGACTTCCGGTCGGATTTCATCGGCTTGAGTGCGGCTATCGCCGAGTTTGACGTTGATCCAGTCGTCAAAAACGTTTATCTTTTTCATATTAAATGTTTAGCTACGTTTTATTATGTACGTTATTCAAGTTGTACTTACGTTTATTAACACTAATATATGATTTAATTAAATACTCCTTCATGATTGTCCGAAATTTTTGTCCGAAATGACAATACGTCCAAAAATCTCCCGTCCGAAATAGCTGTTATTACAGTTGAACCCGCAGTTAAATATTCTTTGTTTTACAAGTATGCAAACGTGGCAAAGGGTCAAAACAATTCAGCAATGATCCTTTCGCCTCGTTTACAGGCCAAATCGCTGACAACTGTAACCACAGCTATTAAACCCCAGCCGAAATTTTTTTGGTGTTAATGTTTGAATGAACCCTACAACTGCGTCGTTTTTATATGAATGATCTTTATCAAACTGCAGACCATTTTGTCGAAAACCCACTTCGAAAGGTAAATCTAACTGAAGTACATTCGTTAGTGTCGTCAAAGGATCGGTAAGTCCTGTTAAAGAGAATCTATCGAGATCCTAGCAAGATTAGGAGTAGCAAAATCCTAGTTCATTTGCAAGGACTCCTAAGATCTCTAATCACTCTTATGGGTCATTATCGATCCGCTTGGCCGCCATTTTTATAAAAATGTTCTGCTCTACAACAGTCTTTAGTAGTTCTGAACGATCCTTTGACGACATTAACGAATGTACTTCAGTTAGATTTACCTTTCACCATCTATTTAAAGTTTCCAGAGGAATACTAACCATAACGCCTGGGATCTTTGCCTTGAGAAGCAATTCTTTCACGTAACAATGTATTTGTAGCAACACTCAGGAAAGTTGGAATTGCATGGTAGCCTTTGTTATTGTACCAAGCCTGGAAATAATAAGGGTAAATATTGTACGTCCAAGCAAAAAATAATGTATTTAATGTCAATTGAAGGATGAGACACCAAACGGTAAAGACAAATATTTTTGTTCAGTAAAATCATGACCAACCTTGATTCCCTCATATGAAAAAAGTCGTCGAATATTAGGATCATCATTTTCACGAATATTTGGTGGAACTTTCACGACGTGACCAAATGTAACACCACCGTATCTGAAAACCGAAGAAGAGTGAAGCTACAGAAGCCTATAACATTAAAAGGGATAGAAGAAAAAATGTTCTGTTATCAAAGCTGGGTTTAGCTGATCTAATCGCCGCCACAGTTTTTCAATTTGAAATTTTAGTTCACGTACATCGAGTTCGAGCAATTCCAGATGTATAAAATCTCACTTCCTAAATGAGGATGGGACATTTAAATTCTACTCACATGCAGTCGACTACCCAATACCAACTACACGAGAAGGACGAGAAATCCTGACTGATCAGAAGACTCTCGTCGTCATTTCGTACGACGAAACGTTCTAAAGCGGCTTCTGTCCTTACATATACCAGATACGTTTTTGGTGTCTAAACGCTTTTGGAGATCATTTTCGAATGGAAATTCGCACTTTTACTGCGCTTTCTGAACAGTCATTTCGTGTCACGTTTTAGTTCCAGAAAATAATTAGATGAATCTTCCTTGTATCAAAATGAAGTCAACAGCATCTCATATATCATACAACATATTAAACAATTTGAACAGGATTGAAAAAAATCAATACCATTATGAAACTCCAATACTATAATACATACATAACTACAAATACATAATTAACTATGCATACATCAACATCGGTGAATATGTTAGGAATGTACCGGATAGCACTTTACTGGGTATCGGTTTCAACCAAATAGTAGCCTACTGGGTAACCATCAGTTGCATGGTTCATACGGGAGAAAGAAATCGTAAGGCTACTTTAAAGTAATTCCTCAGTTTTGCATTGCGCACATTTTCTGCGCATATTTTTTGTGCATATTTTTTTGCGCAATTTAGCAGAACCTTCTTTGCACAATACTTTCAAAATGGAGCCCATTTTGGCGCCTAAGTCGGGCGAAGGAAAATGGGGTCATAGGATAGGAAGAAGCTCGGTGAAAGTTTTACAGTAGAAGAATGGTGAAAGGAATAAATACGAGACCGGAAAAGTTACTCAAGAGACAATCCAATAGTGGAGGTTTAGCCCTGTAATTCTTGTTTCTGCGTTACAAGAAATCCAGCACTATTTGGTAAATATCCGGTAGAATTTTATCGGATGCCGGACACTAACGGATAGCTAGAATTTATCCGATTCTAGATAGCGGTATCTGGTTCCGGCACCTCCCTAGAATGGACGTTTTCGTGAGTTAAGTTACCTTTTCTTGCGAAAATAGTCGTTGGTCCGTAAAAGATAATCGTTGAAGTTACGAGTAGTGATGTTCAACACTTTATCTCCAGTGTCAGAATTGGCCTCAGGGGGTGGGTACTTGCAACAGCTATCGGAGCAGATTGCCGTTCCAGTGGCACACGAACACGATTGCTTAAAGTCTGGAGCACTTCTCGGGATAGATCCAAAACCACCGTAGAACTCTAGTCTTTTCCGTGAACAATTACGAGGGACACAATAGCTTCCTGAAAAAAATCAAACATGATGCATACAATCAGTATTACTCAGCTGGTTATGGCTGTCTTGGGATACCCTCTGCGACCCGCTAAAACAAGAACTTAATTGTTCTGGAAGGGTTGCGTTCAAATTTAAATTGGTTAAAATCTGCAACATCGTTCCAAAAATTGATCACCTTTAAAATTCTAACTTAAACTAACAAACAATTGTCCTTCTCGTGGTCATTCTGGTATTATACACAAAAGCGGTAAAGTTATGAATGCTGAATATGTTTTCTTAAATTTAGTTAGGCACATGCTGTAATAAAGTATAAAACATAATCCGAAAATTAACATCTTGAAACTTGAGATACAAGTTAAAACAAGACGAAGACAGTTGCGGTCTTGCACCTGTCGGCTGGTTATGGTTTTTACATGCTATAATGTTGAAAACGAGTCTACATAGTCTTATTCATCTAAATTAAAAAAAATATTTTCAAAGTACGAAGGGCAACTTCTCCAGCTCAACAAACCATTACAGTTAAATTTCAGTCCCTAGTAGTAGTTGCAATGGTTCATTCAGCTTACTTTAAAAAATATTTCAACAAAGTTGTTTGTTAAACTAACTGACTTTCTACCAACCTATTCCAGGAGAATTAACTAAAGTTTCCGCAAGGCGTTCTCCAGATGAAGTTTTCTTCGCATCGGCAAAGAACACGTAGTTTGGTTGAGGAATGGCGTCAGTTGTGGTGAGTCTGAGAGAAGGAACTCGTCCAACTGGAGGACGAAGCATTGATGCAACCATTGCAAGGCAAACAAATAAAGCAGGAAGAACTATTTGCGAGACAAATCCCTTTCTGTTTCTTTTGGCATGGTTAAAACGCTTCTTTACCAAAGCAAAGAACTGTTTCTTGATGAGAGATAAACCCGTGCTCTTCTTTTGAATTCTTGGAGCGCTGAAAACATCGTCAAGTTCATCTTCGTCCTCCTCTATCATAACTGATCCTGTGAAAGGTAGTGATAATTCATAGGTCAATAAATCAATATAGTAATACATCTCAATACATTAATATAGCAATACAGTCATATATCAATACATTATACATCCATATATCAATATATTTTATTTATTTATTTAAAACTTTAGTTCATGAGGGTAAAAACACTTTACAACCAGAGGCTGAAAAACCTGTGGCCCTAATAACTGAAATATTACATAAACATAGAACAATGGCTAAACTAAGCAAAGACTAAACAACTAGAGTTAAGAAAGATTAAAATGTTCAACATCTATATATTGTTCCGCAAGAATATATGATAACGTTTCTTAAAAGTGTTAATATTAGAGCTTGATCTAATGGTGGTGGGAATATTGTTCCACAATTTTATTGCTGATACTGGAAACGATTTTCCACCTTCCATTTCCCGGCTGTATTTTGGACAGACAAAAGTTATATTACCATATCTTGAATTACGCCGCTTAGATATATCGCTCACTTCGGGAAATTTATTAGCAAGATAATCAGGAGCTAAGCCGTGCATAATTTTGAAGACCATGCAGCAAGTGTTTAATTTAAGTTCATCGTCTAATGGTAACCAATTCAATTTATTAAACAAGGTGACAGGTCTCTCTTCTCGTATTCTAGTGTTTAAAATTATTCGCGCGGCTCTCTTTTGGAATTTGAATACTCTACGTAGGTTTTCTTTACTTGTCAAGGACCAAATCAGCCCACCATACTTAAGTACCGGCTTGACTATTGCATTATAAAATTGGATTCGTTCCTTCAACGGTATATAGTGACATATTGAACGGAGAAGCTCAATCCTCTTGAACAGCTTTTTACATATCATATCGATATGATCAGTAAAGTTTAGTTCTTCATCAAATATAACTCCAAGTAGTTTGTAACAACGTTCCTGTTGTAATTATTCACCAGTTTCTGTTACGATGTCCAAAATTTGGTCTTCAGGAGAAAGTTTTCCTTTCAATCTTTTTCCAGTGACATATATCAATATATTAGTACATTAAAAAATTAGTACATCAACAAATTGATCTATCGATACATCAGTGTATCAAAATGAAAAAAAAACTTAGTGCTGCGCAGACAGTTTTGAGCGAAGTAGAAAACGTTCAAAGTTCAAAAGATACTAGCTTTGCAAAAAAAAAAACAAAGTACGAACGTTTCCAGCGAGAACCCTTCATAAGAGTAAAATCAATTTGTCCCTCTATTACACATATGTCATTATATTAATATATTTAATGTATCAATATATCAATACATCGACATGTACATCAGCATATCCGTGAGTCAGTCAATCAATCAATCATCAATTAGTAGGTTAGCAAATCGGTAGGTCGGTCGGTCAGTTGGTTAGTCAGGTGGTTGGTCAGTCAACCTCTCGATTAGTCGAACAATTACCTATCTACGTACCCCTAGAGTATAAGGGTACTTAACTGAAACACATGACATATAAAGAAGTAAAATAATTCCAACAAAAAATATCTCACTTGTCTATCAAAATTGTGAGGAATGGTGTAAGAAACGAAGGGCGCTAGACATAGGTAAACGCTTTCTGACCGATAAATTTTTATATTTCTACGAATTTTCGATTGCCAGAGATGCATTTTGTATATCGTCGCTTTACCCATTGAAGGTTGTTGTCAGGCAAATCGAAATCTTGCAAAAAAGAGAATGTTTGTCTTGTTTTATGAAACGATAAATTCACATTTACCCTACACTGCTGAAGTCAACTGAAAAAGTTGACTCGAACGGGATTCGAACTCGCACCTTCGGGAATCCGGTCCGCCGCTCTACCTGTTGAGCTATCGAGTCTACAGGGATTGGAGGCGAGTCATTATCCAACTTAAGTGTACGAGATATTCTCGCAACAACTTAACGCTATCCATGAGGATGGATGTGCAGTGTTTCAATTCTATTTCAAAATCATCCTCCGGGTGATATGAAACGATAAATTTACATTTAAATGTGAATTTGTCTTGTTCATTCTTCCATGTTACTTAAATTAGACTTCCTAAACAGTATCACATACCTTACCTTTTGCTTTTGAAGTTATATAGCTATTGATATTTTAGTGATTAACCGATCGACTAAAATCAAAATTACCGATATATCAGGTTTTATACTGGTGATCCGAAATTCTTGACAACGATGGTCAAACGGGAGAAACGCCAACAAAAATGTGCACCTTCCCAAAAAGTGAAGAATGCAAATTTAATACCTAAAAGCTTGTCCATAAATACTTTGGGAGAAGAATAAAACTGAATGTAATATTTAGAAACACATTCTACAATAAGGGCCAAAATTGTTTGGGACACAAAGACTGATCATACCGAAACCCCACCCCCACACACCCTTTTCAATGTTGAATGTGAAATAAATGTCTACCGTGATATCATCAGCAATTGTAGGCCAAATAACAACATTGTAAAGGGAAGGTGGGAGACATCGATTTCAAGGTCCCGCCACATTTGGCCATGGTTTTAGGCATCCAAAAATATGACAAAATAAGGAGTCCAGGTCGCTGCTATGGTAACAGTGGCATTCTAAAATAGCTTCTAATTACTGTTCAATCTAATTTATTTCAAAAAAATACGCATGCAGTATGTCTTATTTTCTTACAATCTTGTAATAATAATGTAATAAAGACATGGGTTTTACAGACCTGACGTTTCATTAAATTCATCGATTAACTCCCGGTCCACCGTTGTCTGTTTTTTCTGAAACATAATCTTCAGGCGCTCAAACTTGCTTTTCTCGCTTCTGAAACTTGTACGTCTGGTGGGATAAGTGGACTTGACTTCCTCTAATGAAAGACAACTAGTGTTACATTCTTTAGAGAACTTGGTTTTAATCCTGTACTAACAGATCTTTCGTTATCGGATCTTACCTTCTTCCTCAATACTTCCTGAATTGGCAACCTTAAGGAAAACCTTGAAATACGAAAACAATATTAAATTCTTGGCACACGTCGTTTATTTCGAATAAAGTGATAATTATCCGTTGTGTTAACAAGGGAGGAGGTCCATAAAACGTACTTTCTTTTGGCAAAACGTACTTTTTTACAAACGAATTCAATAGGGGGCATAGGCTAGGTACTACATAATTGACTAAATTTGTACTAAAAACAGTATATAACCACTGTAATAAAGTCGAAATGTCACAGTCTCGTTCGTTCTCGTCTTGATACTTACTCGAATCTTGAGTTTTCAAGATGACATTATTTCTCGGAATATGTTTTATATTATAAATTTGCGCTAGCTCGCCATGTCCGGGGGTCAGACCAAAACATAAAACGGATACAACTGAAGGTGAACAGTGGACACAATTACGGGGAATTCGACTGCTACTGTTTTCATAACGCTTTCCTCTGGCAGAGAATAAGCTAACTTCTTTTGAAATACATCTATTATAATAAGTTAAATAAGAAATCTGAATACAAAATAAAACTTAATCCGACAAGGAACATCTTGAAAACTCAAGATAGGAGTCCAAATCAAGACGAATGTTCAATTAGTGATATGTATTCAACATTCGTCTTGATTTTGACTCCTATCTTGAGTTTTTGAGACGTTCGCTTTCGGAATCTGTTTTATTTTATATTTTTTAAGAAATCTAAAGTAGCTGGTATATTCATGTAAAACTTGGAATACAATCAAAATGACTGTCTAATTCTGAACAGCTAAAAACAGTGCATGACATATTCATAAACAAGAACTTTGGTGAGTTGTATGTTAGAACTGTTTAAACAAATTGTTTCCATGATACGAAACACAGTAGCAGGGGGGACGTATTCTGCAACTGAAACACTCCCACCTGAAGTTAAAGCATTCATCGATGAAGAGCAAACGAACGTTACAAACGAACAGTGTGGTGAGTAACTTCGTTACAAATGACTAGTTACAGGTAATCGTTACTTTTTTGCGTAACGGTAACTCGTTAAATTTTGAAGTCACGTAACTGTAACGGTAACTATTTACAAAATGCCTAGAAAAGGAAACGATTACAAGTTACAATTTGCAGATCGTATGTTCGTTACTTTCGGCATCGACTTTTTCTGAATTGAGTGGAATCGCTCAATTGCATGTGTACAATATGGATAATTGGGTATAGTGTTACAGTCAGTATGCTACAGATGTATTAAAAGTTATATCTGTTATCAAAACTATTACGAATGTTGTCAAATCTAAGCTCTAAGGTTGTGTATTTTATACAATTGCAATCGTTAAATGATGCATGCAGCATGCTTGTTGGAACCAGTGAAACTTTTGTGCTGTCAGTCAGAACTCGTGAAACAGACACCAACCAAACAGAAAACATGTACAATTTAAGTTAAATTACTTAACAACTTAACCAGTATGTGACTGGCCAATGGCAATGACATCCAGTAACATTGTTCTACATTTGAAGCATGTGTCAGGTATGCATCATTTTGATGCTCAGCTTGCCATGCTGACCCACTATTGATGTTTTACTAAAGCCAATAAATATTAGTTGTAACTTTGCAGCTAGTTACAAAAAATACATTGTAACTTTGTAACTGTAACTAGTTACTTTTTGCCAACTGTAACTTATATCGATAACTAGTTACATTTTTGGTCAAGTAACTGTAACTATAACTAGTTAAAAATGAACTGTAACTGTTACACAACTGCAAACGAACAAGCAAATTAAATCAGTTTTTGCTGATCTAACCTCTTCCAGGGTGGTGTCAGATACACCGAAACTGCTGATATTGAATTTGTCCAGATTTTGGCTGAGGGCATCAAACAGATTTTCGAATTTACTCCCATGTGACTCCCCAGTTGGCAAGACGTACGTCATCTCAGTCCCAACACTTTCAACCAGTTGCGCCTGCGCAACGTAAGATTTGATGAATGTGGAAAGGGACGACTGAGATGCGTGGACATCGCTTTCTCCCGAACATTCGCCAACTTCAGACGATGAATCTCCAAGACTTACACCTGTCCGGAAAATACGAATAATGAAACGAAAATTAGGTCTGTCTTCCCCGAAAGAACTCGCGAAATGTTAAAGGAACACTTTTACAGTTTTTCCGTACCCTCTTATTGTTCTTGAGATATTTCAATTTAGTTGCTACGTAAATGATAATGATAATAATAATGATAATGATAATAATGATAATGATGATAATAATGATAATAATGATAATGATGATAATAATGATAATAATGATAATGATGATAATGATAATAATGATAATGATAATAATGATAATAATGATAATGATGATAATGTTAATAATAATGATAATAATAATAATGATAATAATGATAATGCTAATAATAATAATAATGATAATAATGATAATGTAAATTTGTAAATGCGTGACGTAAGTTGGTTGACACAGCATTTTGCTCAGTTGAATATACCTCCAAGATTATTCAACGAAATCACTTCAAACTTTACATACTGGTTCAGTTTTAGACACTAAAAAGATTTATGCCAAAATAATTTCATAGTACTGCATAAGCTTCTTGACCATTCAAGTCTTTTAAATGTAATCTTTCTATTTCGAGTATGTGCAGGTGCATTTTTGTTCACGATAATTCAGAAATGTTGCCTTCACCATTATATACATCATTTAATTTAAAAGAAAAGGCAAAAAACGAGCCCTAGTTTATAGCTGTAAAACGACAGTTCTCTTTGATAGAGAGGTCTGGGAACTAATACATCACTATAACAATATAGCTATCACAATATAGCTATAACAATATAGCTATAACAATATAGCTATCAAGAGCTATTCAGTATCACAAACTAAATCAACGTATGAAATTTTAAGTGATTTTGTTGAATAATCTGTAAAATAATAATAATGTTGGACATACAACATTTTCCAGCAGTCGTAACACTGTCTCTTTTACAATTCAAGCAAAGGGAATATACATATAACATTACAAACGGAAACTGGATAAGTTATTCCGTGACTTCCTGCGTTTAGTTAGTTAACCGGGATAAGTTATTCCATGACTTCCTGCGTTTCTACGACATTCTAAACAAGCCACCATTTAATACAAAAATTGGGCTATTAGTTCATCTTTTTAACTCATGAACAGACAATGCATTTTAAAATAATACTTTCAACATCAGGGCCCAGTTGTTCAAAGGACGATTACCTCTAACCCTGGGTTAGAAGTTAATCGGCTCTTTTGTTTGGCATGTTCTGCTAAGCGATTTAAGCTCAAACTTTCTAGGAGAACACCTTTGTGTATTTGTATGAAATCTGAACAAGAAAGGTTAAAAATCCTTTACTAGATTAGGAGTAATTCATCCACAAATTTTTCACTAATCCTGGATTAACCTAATCGCCTCTTGAACAACCGGGCCCAGAGAGGAGGCAAGTGACAAACAAAACTAAAGGCGAAATATGCTGTATTTTAATCTTGGTAAATACATGTTCCTTTAAATGCCGAGGAAATTTAAATTCCTTTAAATGTGAGATGGAATAAAGGAGAGATGGCTCTTTGTAGGATCCCATGGAGACCCGTTACAAATAACGTCTTAGGATCTTTTGTGGCAATCTAATACGCGACTGTCAGAATGAAGTACAGTACTCAAAGGACTGAGCTACGAAGAACGAAGTAGGAAGCATGACCGTGACCTCATTATACCAATAACAGGGTACTTTAAGCCATACTATTTGAGGAGATGTGTTAAAAAACATATCATGTAGCAAATGTGGGAGGCCATGGTTTTTAGGCATGTGAATAGATCCAGTATGACTCACACATTCATATTCTAGGCGTAGAATAATAAACTCGGAATTTAACCAACGCATTTTTTGGCAAAGGTTTGCCCATGTCTCGAACGAGGTCGCCGATATAACGGGGTGCCTCACTCGTGATCGTCTCCTTCGTGATATTTGTTCCCACACAGGGTCGCCGCCAGCGCATCTCACTTGAGATCTGTGTGGGTGGATCACGATAAGTTTGGACTGGGTGATTTTATTGTTCATTACAAATTCAAGTGGAATACCAACTTGTGAATGTGTAATGAGCTATACAATCGCCTCATTCTCGGATTTCTAAGGATATATGGGAGAAATATCCCTATTAATAACAAAGAAAACTGATTCAAATAGTAAGTGATGATATTTAAAGAACTGGGGCGTCGAGAAACTTATAAACTTTGTTTGTGCTCTCTCAACTTCCATCTGCTTTCATGACCCCAATGAGGGCGGTAAAGTAACGCTAATATTTTCATTCATTTTTCAAGATATTGCCATAATTAACTGATACTTCCACTTATTACTTCATTTATAGCAGGTGGAAAAAATGAAAATAACACTTTTCAGAGGAAACACGGTTCATCACCTTAAAATTAAGGTTGGGAAACAGGTCGCGTCAACTCGCGGAGAAATGTCTTTTTTGGAGACTTTTCGCAGGGCCGTTTTTATTTGACTGACTAGTTCTAATTAATAATCCTCTACTGGAGGGAGGTGGGTGAGGATTCGTAGAGAAATAAATGACGCTCTGCGATTGGCTCTCCAGAGGTTGTCGCTGAGGCTTGCAGCATGAATATGGTCACACGAAGAGACAATCATGTCATGGGGACACAATTTTGCCCTTGCGACTAGTTGTTAGAATTCAAATTAATTTGACTTCATGCATCAAGTCCCGGAACAAAAAATCTGTCTCATCAACAGACTTTTACAGTGCAAACGAAGCAATTTGTCTCTGGGGGATGTCTCTGTGACTTGACGCCCCGTGTGTCTGAACCTTTAAGCTTTTTCATCGTCGCAGCGCCAGTCCTAAGACTCCGAGGGGAAACTGGATCATGTGTAAGTGACCATACAGAAGGTTCAGAACAGAAAGGATATTACCTTCGTCATTACTTCTGCTAGATGTCTCGCTTTGATTTTCACAATCCATGTCATTAAACGTCTTTGTGTTGCATAATTCTGCAGTTGTTTGCCTCCTCCAATTTTTGGCAAGCTCTTTCTTCACCAGGGTAAGGTAATACCCGCTTCCGTGCTGACTCTTAAGAAATAGCGAAGTGCCACAACAGCGCAGTTTTCCTTGGGATATGATGGCTATACGATCACCTAAAACATCAGCCTCGTCCATGTGATGTGTGGAGAGTAAGATCGTGCGGCCTAAAACGAGAACATTGTATTGAAGGAAAAATTATAGACGATCAATTGAGAAGAATTGTTTACTAAAGGGTTACTCCTGACAAGCCTGGTGTGTTGCAAAGCATCTCCGTGTGGAACAGTAAAGGAAAAGGTTAAAGTTCACGAATCATCATTGTCCTTTTGTCTGTCTTACCCCATAATTGACTTTATTGAAAAATACCGGTTGGTACAAATGAAGGTACTCACTCTACTTTATACATTGGCCTTAAAATAGTTGGTCAAACTAATAACTGATGCTCCTTCAATGAAGCCTTAAAAAGTCTTAACTGGACACCTCCAAAACAAGACGACAGCAACATCGATGTGTCTCTATCTTTAAAATTGTCAACGGGTTAATAGACTTTCACTTTAAACTAATTAGAAATAATGGCATTCTTAATCATTACACGAGGACCAATAATAATCCATATCTACCTAAAGCCAAAGCTATTTAGAGAAAACAAAAACTTATTTATCACGCTTTAATGGATTTCAGCATCTTTGACAATAAAAGTAGATACGCTACTTCCCTTTCTGGATTTAAAAATTCTTTTAAGAAATTGAAATTAATTTGACACTCCAAGCAACAATCATGTTGTCATACTCTACACCACCATCGACTTTCCTTGAACTATTAACTTTCCGGTATATATAATTGTATGTTATTTTATGATATTGTTAGATGGTAATGTAATGTAATGTAACGTAACGTAACGTACTGTACTGTAATGTATGGTAATTTCGTGTCGTTTATTTGCACTACAGGGTGCCACTGAAAAACACTTTTGTGGTGCGGGTATTCTGAATAAATATTATTATTATTAAAATACCAAACTATCTTGGTTCTAACAAGGACGTTTATCATACAGGGTCCTCATGTTTGCGTGGGATATTTATTAAAGGTTTTTTTCCTCATTTACTCTTTGTGCTTGTTTCTTGTTTCTTGGCTGCGTTTGAGGAGTTTTCTTCTGAAGTTTTTTAAACATGTTAAAATTAAGCAAGTGAAAAAGTAATAGAAACTTTCAGGAAGAATGCAACATACACACACTCGATCTCTATACCTGGCTTGTACCGCAAGAGCAAATCCCAGATAGCTCTCCGTGCGTACGGGTCCACTCCTGCAGTTGGTTCATCGAGGATCACGGTCTTAGAATCACCAACAAATGCCATAGAAACCGATAACTTTCT
The DNA here is from genome assembly GCA_036872915.1 of Nanipora kamurai. Taxonomy (NCBI): domain Eukaryota; kingdom Metazoa; phylum Cnidaria; class Anthozoa; order Scleralcyonacea; family Helioporidae; genus Nanipora; species Nanipora kamurai. The sequence continues at coordinate 1,093,143 of JBAHVQ010000103.1, forward strand.
CTTCATCCCTCCAGATAAGTACTTCGACTTCTCCTTTCTTTTAGAAAGTAAACCTGATTCGGCAAGGAACCTATTTGGAAAATAGCAAATAGACAGGAAAACTGTGATAATTATATCCACACAAAACGATATGACGGAAAGGCAGGAATATCATCGTTCAAACACAATATCAAGACACCTTGTGACTGAATAAGGTAACAAAAACATCTGAATTCAAGCAAATGCCGGAAATACAAAACGAGAAACGAGAAAAAAAATGACCCAAGGCAAGATTTATTAGATAGATATAAATTATTAAAAATGCACAAAATTTCATATTTAAAATTCGCCATGTATCTCCCATCATTAGATATTCAAAACAAATTTCAGGTATTTCTTTGAACTTAAAAGAAAGCCATTATTTCGAATTAACGGCATAATTTAAAGGAGGCACAATACCCAGATTTAAACAAATAAATTATATTCCGCGTATATTTCCTCTTTTCTGTCCGAATCAAAAATTTATTAATACTGGCTAAAACCAGACGATCTGACTCGTGAAGGGAAGACGCCTTGGACTAGAAAGATCTAATTGATTCTCGAAACGAGCCAATAATATGATAGAATCGAACGTCCGATAACTGGGTCATTTTGCCAACATCAAACCCAGTTTCCACGAGGCGGAAATTTCCGCGCGCACTGCTTTTCCTTGCTTCTGATTGGCTCACGGGAACCTAAGACTTCTTGATAGCCAATGAGAAACTATAAAAAGGCAGTACGCGCGGAAAATTCCGTCTAGTGGAAACTAGGCTTCAAGCCGAAGAAAAATTCCCTAGGAACAAGGTTGATTGACAGCATGGTTGCATACGTCTGCTGATTCGATTGACGGATCTTTCTTGCTGCCTGAGGGATAACCTCAATATGACAGTACCTCAGAATTGGCTTCATGACTGTGAATGTTATTCACAACTAAAAAAGTTTCGAAAAGAATGTGCTGTGGGTAACCTACAGTTGTGATTGGCTGAGGTTTTACAACGACCAATCATAGCTAGCGCTTGTTACACAGAGCCAGGCTTTTCGGGAGTTTCTGCTAAATACGTGCGTTTTTTGAGTAAGAAAAGTATGTGAACGTTCGTCAAGCTCAAAATCGGCCATCAGAAGGTTATCGGTACAATTCCCGTCGTCAGTAGGGAACTTAAGCAACGCCGTTTTTGGCGACGACGATCAAATGTTACTTTTACTTCAGGATGATGTTGTTGGTTTTTGCTAATCCGCCGTCGGACTTACGCGCCAATCTGTCCACGTATTGTGGATGTGCTGGAGTTTTTTTCTTGGTACTTCGCCAAAGAAGAAAAGAAAATGTATGTCCATTATAAAAAACGAAGCCCTTAAACGAAGCAACTTTATCACACAACTTAAACACAAACCACCTAACACTAACACAAATACTCAAAACAGCAGACAACGAAACGTAATTTGCTTTAACCCTCCTTATTGCAAAAATGTCAAAACATACATTGCACGCGACTTTTCGCAACTTATTGACAAACACTTCCCGCCTAATAATAAACTTTACAAGCTCTTAAACAGACACACTCTACGCGTAAGTTATAGCTGCAACGATATCTTGAAATCCTTTATCACTAGACACAACAAAACAATAGTCAAAAGACATGACAACCAAACGAAACCAACAAACACAAACAGCATACGGCACTGTAACTGTAGACAACCTGACCAATGCCCAACCCAAGGCAATTGCGTAGAAACAAACGTTATTCACAAGGCCGAAGTTACAACAACTGACAACAACGAGACACGAACATACATAGGCGTCACTGTCAACGACTTCAAGACAAGATACCGAAACCACATCAAGTCACTGAACAACAAAAAATACCATAACGTAACATAACATAAATACCATCACTGAACTTTCCAAACACATTTGGCAACTCAAGGACAACAAACAAAAATACACGATTAAGTGGGAAATTTTCAAACAGCTCCCATCACGTAAATAGGGATCTAGAAAATGCCGTCTATGCTTAGACGAAAAGCTCTTAATCTTGGAGGGACGTAAAAAGAACATTTTAAATAAACGATCGGAGCTTCTTAGTGCATGCCGACATGTAACACAACACCATCGGGGAACTTGTAAATTGTGCGAATAATTAAATGATCTGTCAGTTGCCTGATGATCGCCTGAGCGCTTGATACTCAGAGTAACGCTTTGAAGAAGTTGAAGATTTGTAATCCAGGCATGCTTATGTTTACAATAATGTTCTCCGGATTGTGGTTTTCTAGTACGAGCTTTCAAGTTAGTGCTTCAAGTCTTCGTCAGGTTGTGTGGGATTGTTCTGGGTGAGATGTTTTTATGTGTTTGATTGCGTAGGCGTAACGACTGTCTGGTTGGTTGGTTGGTTGGTTGGTTGGTTGGTTGGTTGGTTGGTTGGTTGGTTGGTCTGGTTTTGTTCGGCGTTCCTATTGGTGGCTTTTGATCCTCTGGAGATGTTTTGGTGTTGTTGAAGTTGTTGGTATG
>JBAHVQ010000103.1:1101866-1114607 GCA_036872915.1 Nanipora kamurai
GTTCAAGAATTCTTTTTTATATTTCTCAGTGATATACCGGATGTTTCGAGAAAACAAGGCCTGAATTATGACTCACTATGACTTACAAACAGAAATCTAACGTTAGTCGTGAGCTGTTAACGTCAAGCTCGACCTCTCTAACACTCCATGGCCTTGTGATACCACCTGGGCTAACTAACTTTTACCCGCAAGGTTCCCTTCAAACGCTCCTTTTACTCCTTGTTGCAAAAAGTAAATGCCTCCAGGCCACCCTGACAATACAACAGTAGACAGATGTGAAGGCACCATATAACTGTGGACAGTTTACAACAAAATTACCTTCACTAGATTCTTCATTGAAATGCCTAAAGGCAAGTGTTTGGGCTCTGGTTCTACAGCAACTGACGGATCAGTGGGTGTTTCAAAAACGTCAACAGCCTCCATTTCCACCTCCTTGTCGGAAAAAGAAAACAGCTTTAGAGAATGTTTATTGGAATAGGGGTACAACATCAACACCAGTGATGAGATAATTAGTCTGACGGCTTTTATAGAAAATTATAATTGAAATAAAAACCTTTGACAGAAAAAATGTCTACTGAATATCTTTAATTGATTAACTGTTAACTAAACGAAATAGCTGTAGTCAGGTATTACTATTAAAATTTAAAATCCGCAAACATGTATCTTTATATACATCTGCAAATGGTAAAATATGCACCTTGCAGCAGCTACTTTTAAGAACATTTTAACTTCAACACAATAAAAACGTTACAAAACCTTTATTTCAACGTTTCGGAACGCTGCCCTCTTGCGAAGTTACGTATAAAAATGCATACGTAAATGCATGTACACAACTCATACTATGTTCAGATTAGCTTTTGACCAAGGGTTAAGGTCTCCGTTGTAGTCTCATTCATTGAGACTAACGGTGATAGAGAAAATGCGCACTTCTTTTTTGACACAACTGTTCGATTCCGAACGAAAATTATTAACAAAGCTATGTGGTAATATTAATCAATATATATTAAATTTGTTAATATTAATCAATATGTTGCTAGTCTAAAACAATAATAGCGTCGCTCCTTTCCTACTAATACCAGTGCTAGGTATTTCTTCATTATAACTGTCGTCCGTTATCTTGGGTAAATGATACGGAGAATATAATGCAAGGAATTTTTGACTCTTGGTTTTATACCCCATATAAGAGCCACCTATCTCATAAATTTAGTTCTTACGTCACAAGGTAAGCTATTGACACTATCCTTGTTGATAATAGGTAAAAATAACTTTGCTCTGCAGTTCTTATACACTACTCTTTGCACATAACAGAGTGCAGGAGAAGCTACAAGCAAAAACCAAAAAAACATCAGTTCCAAAAATGATTTTACCTGATCGCCTAGTCTTCTGTAAGGTTGAACGCGGTCCCTGTTCTCTGTAGTAGATCTAGACGACCCAATCCTACTTGGTTTTCTGGGTTTCGACAGACACCAATATGATTTCAGAAAAGGGAAATACCATGGTTTGGGGACACCGTAATCACCTGTCGATTTGAAGAGGAAAAAACAACAAAACAGTTAAAAACCTGTGAAAGCCAACATCTACGAAGACCTTGACCTTCGAGCTGTACTGAGATATCTGCACTGCTAGTACGTCTTCTCGTACTCTATTACACATATTCACACAGCTCTAATATACGTACTTAAGAAATATCTTATGGTTTCCCAAACAAGTGTGTTTTTGCTGTAGAAAAGAGTGTGATTGAAGAACAGTTACGTACCTGGAAAAACAGCTTCAATATACCATGTAAACAGCCCATAGATGATTGCATCAACAATTAACATAAACATGGCCCCACCAACACTAAATTCGTCACCGGCCATTGGACTGGAATTCAAATTGTACCACTGCAGTCCAACACCTTGCTCCTCAAAACGAGCGAAGTACTTACACGCCACTCCAAATGCAGTGGGAGACAATAAGCTCTGACAAAAAAAAACAAAAAAAAACAACAAACCTTAGGGGGTTTTTCTGAATAAATATCGCATAATCTAGCATTTTACATTCCAGTTGTACAGTTAAATAGTGAAGTAACTTGATCGCGATGAAAGCCATTGATTACGCTATGATCTGGCGAAGTACTGGGCAGAATTCAATCTTTCTCGTTTCAGTAGCTGGAAATGGATTAAGCACTTGATGATACCTTGCCTACATGATTACTTAACATATCCGAAAAAGTAGCAACATTATGATTATCATTATTGCTATCATTATCATCTTTATCATTGTTATCATTATAGTTATTGCCATCGGGATTGACTGAAACCCACCAATACTTACACTGATAACCAGATGTGTTTTTGTCACGTGTTCTTCGAAAATAGTGAGAATAACGTAAGGTAAGTAGGTTGTGAGGTAAATAAGACCACCACAAGCTGCGGCGACGTTGGCTCGAGAGAAGAATACACTGATGAAGAAGCAAAACATGATCGTTGAAATGGTGAACACAGACATGAATATGAAAACCAGAAATGGGTTGCTGTAACGTAAGATTTCGCCATATTTCAAGACGCACACAAGAAGAATGGTCGTCAACATCATCATAACAAAACTCGTGATAAACCACGCTAACCAGTGAACACCATTTGTTAAGCCCATCACCTGCAGAAAACAAAGACGCAAAACAGATCAAAAATGAAGAGAAATATTTTCAAACTCATCGATAATTCGCGAGATTTTTAATCAGTCAGCGTCGTGCATTTTGTCACCTGTGTGAAGTTTGATATGCTGATGAAACACCTGATCAAGCTCTAATTTTAAATAAAGCATAAAAAGGAGGTATAGTTTGGCAATGACCATATTACCTTCATGACTTCCTTTAAACGGGTTTCTTTCTCGTGCACAACCGTTTTGATTATCATTCCTACGGTGTAAATCCAAGCCAGCGTCATGAACAATGGCATTGAATTTGAAATGGTGTAGACAAACCTTCAAAAACAAAAATAAACAGAAAATTACAGCATATTGGACAAATGAGGACATACTTAAGAGAAATATAACAAATATCATGGAAACAGTATGTTGGTTAAATCTACGTAAGTGCGCAAGAGAATCTCGCGACAACTTAACGCTCATCCGTCGTTATTGTCATGACATTTCTATTTATGTTACGCTGAGGATTATTCTAAAATAGAATCGAAACATCACACATCCTCAAGGATACTGAAGAGTTGAGTGGAAATTTTTCCTGCACTTATGCATTGAACGAGAATCCTGTTCCCAGTTGACTCGATAGCTCAACATGCAGAGCAAACGTACGGAATCCTGAAGATGCAAGTTCGAATCCCACTCAAGTTAACTCAACTTTTCGATGAAATCATGAAAATTTCACGGTCGTGTAGTTTGTGTACACCTAAACTGGTTTGGTTTAAACAAGAAATCGAGCCAGTTCACCACTCGATGGACGACACAGCCCAAGAAACACTGGACTGTAGAGTCAAATTACCAGTCTACCGATTTACCGAAACGTAGAGGTTATCACACCCTGCAAACACGAAAGAGTAGAGGTGTCGCACACCCGAACACCCCTGCGTTGTACCCCTTGAGAAATTGATCGAGTAACACAAAATCTCCACGTTTCACATACTGGTCATATATATAGCAGGGATAAGGCATCATTTGGATAAAAAGTCCGGGCTCCTCTATTGTTTCATTTGTCAAGATTTCCGTCACCCCACGGTCGACCATGTCTTGCAGAAAAGTAAAGCCAAACAATGCATACGTTAATTTGTACACGAAATTTTCAGGACCCGGTCTCCAATACCTAAAAAAGAAACAAGAAAAAAATTTAAAAATCAAAATTTGACTGTGGGAAGCCTAAAATCGATACTTCGTGAGTGATCATCTCCCGAGGGGAGTTTTCACTACAAAAATCGGGGGCTCGTTATTGTCTTTCGGTCGGCCTGATCACGTTTTCATTGGTCAGTTACGTTGTTTCTCAACAAATTTTCGTTTTCTTAAAGTGCAAAGAGTAGTTGCTGAAGTGTTTTGTTGTGCATTTCGTCACAAGCCATAATATGTAATTCGCCGAAAAGGCTGTAGTTACAAATTTCAGTCTATAATACACACAAGTGCATACCAACCGCTTTCGAAGTGCCCTTGTAGTTCGAACTAGGTCGATGTCTTGGCGAATCTTATATTCGACGTAAGTAGGAAAATCCTGAGAGTCATCTGGGATGTTTTTGAAGACCAAGCCTGTAATAAATTGAAAGTAGGACCTCACATTGAGATTTGCGTTGTCATAGAATACCAATGGCCGTAACTTAGCCACCGGGTAAGGGAGGACAAGAAAATCAGGCCTTCCTTCTGTATCTTGTTGAAACACCATCTACTTACAAACTATCACTAAGGAAACAAGACCTCGTGACGTTATACGTAAGAATTATTCAGATTCACAGAATTGACTCAGGTCTGTCTCGCGAATGTCATCGTAAGTAATACCACAAGAGGCGGATTAGCTATTTAATTTCCTGCCTGATGAAGGTTATTTAACAAAAATTCCCAAGGGCCGAGGGACCCAAATAGTGGGGAGGTTTGGTACCCAATCCGCCTCTTTTTATGGTTTTCCTTCGTGATATCAATTTTGCGAAAATTTCTTTTGTTGTTATGCATTCCATTTCGACAAATATTCCGTATTAAAATTCATTTGCCCTAATACTACCCCAAAGAAGATCGCATGCCAAATAATATGACTTGGGTTGACGTCAATTTTGGTAGTTCTAGTGGACACGGATTTGTTTGAATGAGGTCTATCAGTAGCTAAGGTGACATGTAAGCACAAAAGAAATTCAGGCAAACACGGTATTATTTACTTTAATTGCGTTATGGATACATAAAATGGTGACCACGATTAGTTAGTTAGTCCCAGGTTCAGCATTAAATAAAAAATACTTACCATGACAAAATCAATACTTCCTAAATACTACTTTTATACTACTGCGTTTATACACTCGTGTTTTTGACAGCCATTTGTCTTGCCAGACTTTTGACCCTTTCCTGTTCCTATTTGATTCTGGTTACGTCGTTATATTTTACTTGTTAAGGGCAAAAGTCTAGAAGGTTTATAATAATACATTATTATATGGCAACGTTCGTTTTCCGGTCTGTACGCAGAATGACACACGCTGATAAGCTGCCCAGCTGTGCAATAAGTTTTTCGTACCGACCGGCTAGCAGTTTTAGGCGGGAAATGTGACTTCCTTGTCCGATTTATACATTTTCTAGCCATAAAATAATGCTACAGGGCGAATTAAGGACCTGTTTACGTGGGATCGGTTCCGCATAGTTCCAGTCGGACTAGCGCGGACCGGTTTTTTTACACAAGATCTCATGGATCCGATCTTTCAACCGTACCAGTTTGGGAACGCTTGAAGAAGCGATCGTGTGCGGATCCGATCCACTTCGATCCCGCATAAACAGGTGGATCTATTCCAAACTGGTATGGGTTGTGAATTGTGCTTTTACCAGCCGCTGAATTCTGGCTTGATTCAAAATTAAACAATCGTAGTGAAGAATCAACCAAAATAGCGTCAGCTTTTCGAGCCTAGTCTTGTGTAAACACGCCTCAAATATTAGATCTGATCTAAAATGAAACGGATCCCGTTTAGAAATGACCTAAATTAACGCGTGGTCCGGCAACCACGATCGACTGAATGTTAAACGTACGATTGAATGTTAAACACAAATGTTGTGCATAGAGGGAAAAATCTATGTTTAATATCCAAGTCTTTCCATGACTATTATACCGTGGCTTTCACACAGGCAGCACATACAATGAACATGTACCTTAGCTCAATACCTGAGTCTTTGTAGCTTTTCGATTTTGGTCTGAAGATCAGAAATCGTTCTCCTGAGATTACGCGCTTGACAAACGTTCGCATGTTATCTAAACTAACACGAAGCTCCCATATCCACAAAATTTGTGTTTAACGCGAGGCCCTGAGGGATATTTCAGTAAGAATAAATGACCTCTTATATCCGTGTAAATTGTTCTGAGAGGACCAAAGCCGCTTGGAGACCTGGGGGAAACGACCAAAAGCCCTCTATGCCAGCCTTCCAGTTTATAGGGGGGTCACCACTGAACTCTCTATAAACTGGAAGGCTGGCATAGAGGGTTATTGGTCGTTTCCCCCAGGTCTCCACGCGGCTTTGGTCCTCTCAGAACAATTTACACGGTGGGTTTCCAGGGGTTTTGAACAAAATGGGGGAGGATTTAAACCAACATTAGAAGTGCATAAAACTTTCATAATTTATATTGGTAACTTATCACGCCTTAACCTTGCGATCTAGGACTTTAATCTGTTTATTCTTCGCTTCTACGACAGAGGATTCCTGCCTGGTTCATACGATCAAGAAAGTCCGACATATATTAACGCTGGACGATGAACTCTACTCCGATAACGGCTGATGAGGTCGCCGAGGAAAGGAAATAGTATAAATCAACGGTAACACGAATGAACATCAGTTCAAAGTCAGTAGAAGAAGAATCTGATCATCAAGACAAACATGGAAACTTGACTACTCAATACAAACAGGTAATTTTGAAGCCTGCGCATTAAAAAGTATTGCTAGAAAAGTAGTACTTCTTGTATGGATTCCTCCTGAGCCTTTTTCGCCGCTAGCAAGACAAGGGCTCTGAGCGCGAGAATGGAGAGTAATTATTATAGGGCCGAGCTCGTTATCCGGTTTAAACGCAAAACGCGCACTGATTCGCTGCCTTATCATGCAATACGTTTTCCATACAGACCGGTAAGCTTTGGCGACAAAAAATTTCGGGGTTGTTTTGAAGTCAGAATAAGCAGACTAACGACATTTTACAAAGAATTAACAACAGCAAACTGCTCGGTTAACAGCAAACTGCATGGTTAAATCTTTTAGTCCAATAGATACAAAAACCTGACGATGTCATAACAAAAATCTAGCAAATACTAAATGCTGAACACTAATCTGGTTCATGTAGGAGCTTGGTAAATATCAGACGACCAACGAACGTTCGTCAGTACATTTCGATTAGGCAGTACATATGACGAACCTGCACCATCTGATTCTTGTTAGAGAGATTTTACACATTTGCAATGGAAATGTTTACGACGTCCTGTCCCTTAAAAATAATTCTTTGAAACAAGTAACAAAACAAAGGGAAGCATAATATTTTGTTTCCAAGTCTTTTCGGTGCAATCTCCAATCTAAACACGAGGTGACTGAGTAAATGTCTACGTTCTCGAGACAACATCAGCCCTTGGAGATAGCAAAGATTTTGTATTTTTTTAACAAATTCGGTTAACTTGATGACTAAAGGTACGTACATACCCGGAAACTCAAACAGGATTTGGACTAAGATTACCCTAGTGTGAAGGCAATTGGACAGAATTGCGACTGAATTTGGGATGGATTTTAGCCCATCTGTTGAGGTGGTCTGGAAAGGACAGAAGTTGGACTCGATTAACTGTGAACGTAGTCGGTCTGGATTTGGATTCGAAAGGATTAATTTGGTCTAAATAAACTCCAGACCTTTCTTTCCCCTCTCGACATAACACTTTAGCCGGAAGTCTAAACTCAGCCTAAATCGGTAATGGAACACAACTAGTTTAGCCAATCTCAGTTCAAATTCAGTCCAAATGTGGTCTGGGTCTACTGATGTGAACGCACTTTAAGACTACTAGAAGGACGCTTTAAAAGTAGGAAACAGAAAATGCGAAGCTAATTAATGAGTGGTTTCGTTTGGATCTATGAATGTAAAATACTTTGTGTACTGCGGTCGTCGCAGCTTGAGGTAACCCTCCAATCCTGCATTTAAAAACTCCAAGCGGGCCCTCACAGCTCCAGTCATCCCGAGATTAACCCCCCCAAGTACATACTTGCAATGGGCGGGAAAGCAGACTCTTCCATGGCCATCTCTTCTGCTAATCTTTCAGTCTTGACTGGCTTGAAATAATCAAAAGTGAGGCAATCTCCAAATTCAGCGATAAGTCGTGCGTAGGTCCGTAATTGCTTCGTAAATTCAGCGCCTCGATTGTTTGGCTCAAAACCATACGCCTTAGAAAGTATCTGTAATAAATCCTACATGTAAATTGAAAGTAAATGTTTCCTGAGTATAAGATTTCAAAACAAAACCGGATTCCAGAAAGACTGACATTGCGATGCTTTCATAGTCAATAACTTGAATGCAATCTATGCTTTAGCGTGCGTAAAGCCTATAGGGTTGGGAAATTGCCGAATATTTGAAATAATAAAATTGACGTTTCAAAGTGAGCCATCAAGCTAAACACTTGTAAATGCTAGCTCGCTGCAGAAGATGATAGAATACAAGAGCACCTTAGTTTGGAAGCGGCCCTTCTGGTGCCAGGATGCCACTAAAGCCGCAGTTCTATGATGACATCCTCCCTTTCTACCACACATAAACTTACCTTATTATAGGACATTAAGGCTCGATGAAATTAAAGCGAGTTTTTAAAATAATGTATGTCTGAAAATCGTTGCTCTTATTAAAATTTCTGTTCAAGTTCTTACTTCTATATCTTGGAAGATTCTTATCCTTAAATTGCGTTAATCTAAGTCGCGTAAATTTAATATATATTAATTAAAAGAAATGTTAATTTCTTATAATAAGGTAGGCATCTTTAGCTTTAAATATCGACCTTTTTCTGACAGATATCATAGAGTCAGAAAAATGGGCTCATGAACTTTAAATACAAAATGAGCTCAGGGAAAACAATGGTCGCTGACGAGGATGTACTTTTATGTATTTGTATGATATGAATGTATTTCCTTCCAGTAACGCCATAGGTGAATGGGAAGACATGTTAAGCCCTGGCCAAAAGAATGCACCATAGCGATTCAACATCATTCAAAAGTGTTGAATCCAACATGTTAAACTCGTTTGACAACCAAAGTTGTACCATGTTGAACGAAGTTTGATTTCTTTCAAACATTTGATGCAACATCGCTCAACCTCTTTTTTTTTATTCTTACGTGTGAACAACAATGTTGATTGCATGCTTTAACGTTGTTGCACTAGCGCATGCGCATCGCGTCGTCTCAGGCGAGAGCAACGAGCTGTTTTACGTAAAATTCGGCAGCACTATTCGTCCCAGATCCCTAATCTCCACAGTTCGCGTCCACATCACGCAACATGTTGCATTCGCCTAGCCACCCTGTCCAACACCACGCAACAAAACTGAATTCAGCAACGTTGAATGATGTTGCATTCGTTTGACTAGGGCTTTAGGGGTACGTTACTGCAAAGCTACGTCAAGAGTTCCTAATATGAGTTCCTAAATTGGCAGCTTACGGTGCAAATTTGGAAAACGTCATTACACATTTCCTAGAAAAGTTTCTGACAAATCTTCTCAACTTCCTGTTGTAACTTATAAAAATAATCATCCAATACACATAGCAACGCACAGCTTAGAAGAGGGACTAGGGAAATGTCATACGAACTTAAGGAAATTTTAATGAACTTTATCCAATCTATTAATAAGTCATAAAGGAAAAACAAAAGAAAATGAATATTTAATAAATATTGTAAAGACAGATAGAGCATCGTTCGAATTTACATGCATGTTTTCCTTTGAATTTCTTGGCTCAAATGCTTCGTATCCCTGAAACAGTTCGTAAATATACACATTCAGATGCATTCATTGGATAAGTAGTTTACAATATTCGCTAGCGTCCGAACAGTATGGGGATTATCTACGGCTCGCCTTGGAAATACCCATACAGCTCGGCCGCTCATATTGTAAATAGTACTTACAAACGTTCCTGGAAACGTTTGCAAATGCTTGCAGTGAGAAAGTAGGAACACTTGACCTAGTTTTTATAACAATATTTTTGGGCTCATTGGCAGGTTTTGGCAGATTTTGATTACAAAAGCGTTTTTAAGTTTGAGATTTTCTGGTAAGAGGATTTCAGCGTATGGGCGAATCTTTGTTTACATGCTGTACCTCCTCAGCATGACGTAGGAGTACCCAACGATTTGTTTCGAGAAAATTACGACAGAAACACAAAATGTGTTATTTATCAGTAGAGACTTGTTTTTGTTCCCTTTGAAACATGCACATAACCTCACAGAAACATTACACGAACAAGCCATTGAGAAGCTTACACTGAGCATAAGTGTTTGCAGCGATATTAAAGTAAATGGTTTGAACCTGGGAAAATCGTTAGGTGTTTGTGGAGATGGATCGTCCAGGTTGGTGTAATTTTGAGAAATACTGTTGGTGGAAGTGAAGAGTAAATGCCAGATTCGTCAGTATAGGAGATCAACTTCCACAAATATCTAATTTCTGCAGATTTGTAGACCATCACCAGATGGATATGTAAACCACGAAAGATTTCAATGGGATTTTTTTTTTCAGTCATGCTCATCGGCTTAACAATACGTTTAACTAGAAAATTAAATTAGTTTAAGAACGATTTTTTCATAAAACCGGAACCTAAAGAGAAGGTTCTTTTCGGAGGTTTCTAAGTAGTAACATTACCATGTCTTACCTTGGTCAAAAAAGCAATCAAAAAACCAAGACACAAAAGTATAAAGAACATGACTCAACAAATAAGTGACTCGAAACACAAGAAAATAAGTGACTCGAAACAAACGACATTGGTGTAAAAATCTTAGCACATTTCCAAAAACACTCGCCAACGTGAGCAGTCGTTTACAACTCAGCCGCCCTGATGAGGTACCATAATCGCTTATAGCGTGAAAATATTTTGCTTTTTAACGACGATTGTTAACGTAACAAATGTTGCATAGAAAACTGATGACATTTGTGATTTATTTTTCATTAACATTCGTTGCGGCAAAATGTTGCGTTACAAATCACCGTCAAAAATAGTCGAGAGTAACAAAACGCAAAAAGAAAACTTACCAAATTTGGTGAATCCCTTATGTTTGTTTGAGGTGTGTCGTAAGCCAAACGCTTTGATATACTTCGCAATTGTTCCCAGACGTATCCCATCTCAGTGAAAGTAAAGTTGGCCTAAAAAGTAGGAATCAAAATTCTCGTTAGCCCCTACTGAAGGTTTACTATAAATTATATTAAAAAAAGGATGAGAACAAAAAAGTCATATATTCCCGTAAAAAGTTTTTGCTGAGAATTCATGACGTGATGCTAATAAAGGACCTTAGAGAAATTTTTTTGGAAGAGATTTTGTTTTGACAAAAATTTCATAGCCGTTCCATACAACGATTGGAAATTAATGTGCTAGTCTAAGGAACGATGGCTGAGGTTCTAGAGCCAGGCTTCTAACGACATACTCTAGAATAAGTGTGATAATTTCGTGACGTGTAATTACACAAATGAAACGTTAACTTTCATTGAGTACGGGTCACTGCAATTGAGTATGATCACGGGTCAAAGTGAGGACTTTAGAAAATTAGGAGTGACAGACGAATTTAAAAAATCCTAAGGTGAAGCACAAAGAATACACCACAACTTTTTTGCTGTCACCTAAATTATGATTGAACTTCTTCTCGATCGTCGTATACTTCGCTCCTTCAAAAAACCACCTCTAGCCATTTTTTCGGTTGAAACGAGGTCAATCGTGCACCAGAGTGCAGAAACACTTTAGAAATTTTCCATTTGTTAAATAGGGTGTAATTAAGCCTGGGTGATGGACTACTATTGTTACTGGTAATCACTTCAAAAACATATATTTTTCCGCGTACTGTCAAGGAAAACATTGATATTTAACCAATTTGGTGACGTATAGTAATATATCAGCGAGTAAGAACTAAACGGAAACAAACAACTAGAACGTAAGAAAAAACTATTCGGAATGGTATTTACATTAGAGAAGGAAATTCACGAGTGTCAGAATGGAGTACCTTTAAGACCCAACCGGGACACGCGACACGAGACCCGGTGACTCTGCGGATTCTACCCTTCTCCGGCATGATTATATATATCTATTTATTGTATTGCTGATTAACGTTCCGCGTGCTGATTGGATGGCGGGAGGTCCGGAAAAAAGCGTATTGCCCTCAAGTCAATACATTGGGAGGGCACTACGCTTTTTTTGGACCGCAAATTTCAAAGTTTTAAAAATCAGTTAATCTACAAGCAAACTAGAACAAGAAAATGTACCGTGACGATGAAGAGCACTCTCCAAGCAAATTTTACTACCCAGGTGAAACTGACGATGAAAATGCAAGAAATATGCTACGCCGAACAGGTTGTTTTTGGAGATGAACAACGTCGAGCAACAACAATAAAACAGCGAAGAAAAAATTGAACAATTTATAAACAACCTAAAAGCTAAGAATAATGTCATCAAAACGCAAAATATTATTTTTGGAGTATAAAAATGCGATTGTCAAACGCCAACAGTTAGATTGGCTCGCACGGCTACGAACTTTAGGCAGTTCATTCAGGGAAGGAAATAAAAACATTTAGCCATATAATAAATTCTTTATTAACCTCGGTTGTTCGGTCTGCACGGGAAAGTATTTTCCTTCGGTTTTTTCGCACAGACCTCACTCCTTCGTCGCTCGGTCTGTACCTAAAACCTCAGGCAAATACTTTCCCGTACAGACCTCGCGCTCGGTTAATAAGTCTTTAATATATCGATATCCATCCGTCCGTCCGTCCGTCCGTCCCTCCCTCCGTCCGTCCCTCCCTCCGTCCCTCCCTCCCTCCGTCCCTCCCTCCCTCCGTCCCTCCCTCCGTCCCTCCCTCCCTCCGTCCCTCCCTCCCTCCCTCCCTCCCT
>JBAHVQ010000103.1:1114707-1128567 GCA_036872915.1 Nanipora kamurai
CTCAGGGACGGGAAGTTTTGTCGGTGTGTCTCCGCCTACTTGACTTCATCGCTAACCCATCCAAACCAATAAAGCGTGAAGTTTTAATCGATATGCGATTTGCGTAGAATCACTGGAGAGGCTATAGCCACCGCAATTCGAGATAGCTTAGAGAGGCAAGGAATGAATCTCGCAAATTGTCAGGGCCAGGCTTACGACACGACTGCGTCGATGAGCTCGGATAAGAAAGGCGTTCAAGCTGAAATAGGCAAGTTTGCAACAGATGCAGAATATCAAGGTTGCTGCCTTCATTCTCTTGACCTTGTGATCTGTCAAGCTTGCAAAATTCCGTCAATTCAAAATATGATGGATTCATGTCGGGAACTATACAGTTTCTTCGACAACTCCCCTAAACGCCAAAAATTCTTTGAAGTTATCATTCACGCCTTCTCGCCAGAAAATAACAAGAAAAAGCTAAAGAGTTTATGCAAGACCCGCTGGATCGAAAGGCACTCCACGTTTGAAACCATTTTCGACTTGTATGAGTATATCGTCATCACACTGAATGAAATATGTGAGCCCACAAACGATGACCGTTTTTATCAGAATAACGAGACATGGGACTGGGACGCCAAAACCAAGACCATGGCAAATGGACTGCGGCACATTATGAGCAGCTTTGGACACATTGTCAACTTCGTTTGTGCCAAGGAACTACTGGAGCCTATGCGACCACTCGTTTGCGCCGTACCAGGCGAACTCATGGAAGTATATTTCGGATTCCAGAAAATTGAAGAAGTCATCTGTTGCTACCAAGAGATACGCAGTGAAATCAATGCACGGTTTCAGCTCATATATGAAAAAGACTCTGGCAGAAATGGTTGGGTCGACTGAACAACGCCTGCGAGTTTGCAGTCGACAAAGGAATCGAGAAAACTGCTCAGCTGAGACAGTGCAAGAATACTGGAGACGAACGGTGGCAATACCGTTTGTTGATGTTATCTGCTCGGAATTACAATGTCGCTTTAGCGAGGACAAAAGAGCGCATTATGAGCTGAGTGCCTTGATTCCTCAGGTTATCGTCACAAAAAGAATGGATGCTGTAGTAGAACTCGGCCGAGTTTTACACGAGAAATGGAATCACGTGATGCCGCTACTATCGGCTTTTCACAGTGAACTTTTACGCTGGATGAACTACTGGAAACGACAACCGCAGCCAATTGCAAGCAGCTCAGTTACGTCTATTCTGGCAACACATGCGGACAACATATTCTTCCCAAACGTGAGAGAACTTCTGAAGATTCTTGCTGTTTTGCCCATAGGTAGTACAGAAGCAGAGCGATCATTCTCATGCATTCGTAGAATTCATACTTGGCTTCGGAGCTCCATGACGACCTCCCGACTTTCCAATTTGGCTGCTGCTGCCATGCACAGTCACACGACAATTCCGATCAACAGAAACCAGATTGAATGAATGCATCTTCGCTTTTCATAGACAATTAAAACAAATATTTTTCAACAATCGGTTAAAAGTACCAACTGACTGTTGTGTTCGGTTTATAACAATTCTATAAATGGCTGTCGCAGCCTGACCTTTTTGTAGAATCGACTCACGTGCAAACTGGCCTTTCAGGGCATCCCAGACTTATTTTGGAGTTTTCGTATCTCTGACATGAATTTGCTGTTCAGGCTCTACAGCCAAACAAATTTATGTCCACGCTTTCTTCGCAGCAGAACTGAAGTTTATATGCACTTCCGTGGTGGCATCACTATCAGGAGTTACAGTCGATCCATCTGCGTGTCCAAAAAAACCGAGACTCTCCAAGCACAACCGCATATTGAATGCCCAGGTTCGGTAATTTGAACCGTTTAACTTTTTAATCTTCAGCACATTGTTAAACATTGTGTCAGGTAGCGATGCCATTTTACGAATAAGGAAGTTTCATACGTTTGATTACCACTATGTACATATCAGCCAAGCATTCCTGGGCCTATAACATGTTAAGATTATGGAACTACCCAAATGAAACTAAACTATCTTTACTTAAATACTATAATACACAACCGAAGAACGAAGATGACATATTACAGGTGAGGAAGAGACTAAGTAATCAACACGTGATGTAACATGTCATGTGACCTAAAATATACAATCAGGAACTTAAACATAAATTACATAATTACCTAACGGCGGGTTCATTACTTTGCCAATGATATTATCTTAACAAAAACTTGCCCAACACGATAGTAATTTTCGATCAGTCAGGTGGGAAGCCAAGACCGAGTATAATATTAATAGTAATTTTGCAAGCGTACGTTGAAAGACTCAACTACAGCAAATTTATGCTTTTCTATCAGTTCAAGGTTCCTAATTTTGGTCTACCGGCCGCCTCACCTGCCGGATCTACTCCGACGTCCCTGATTTATTTCACAATGAAACTTTGCGAAACAGCCTTGAATGCCACTTCGCCACCCAGTGCTGTCCCGGACTGACAAGACGCCAGGTAAGACTCTTACCAATTCTAGGTGAGGAGGGTTGAAAAACAGAAGTAAGGAAAGAAGAAAGACAAGAGAAGCTATGAAAACGTAAACAAAAAAAGAGAGAAGAAATGAAGATGAAAAGGAAAGAGATTTGACCGACATGAAGTTGCTTCCCCAGACGGCGCCAGAGGTTTGCCATGGATTTCTGCGTGGCGACTTCGTGACGAAGGAGATGGGAAACACCTTTAGCCAGATTTCCGGCGACCAAGCTCTAGAGCATATCAATAGATCCGGGTAAAGTGGCGAGAGGGCTTGTTGGAATCACGCTAACAGACTCTGCGAGAGATCGTTGGTGTCTAACTTAAAACGAGAGAGTTAGGTTGTTGGAGGACACGAAAACGATGTTTCGCGTTGTAGGTGGAAATGAGGATAATCGTCATAGAGAGCTTGGAAAAGGAGAAAAGGGTCGAGATAAAGAGGATGTTCTTAAGTTGATGTCGCACTTCTCGAGGTATGAGGTTTTTCGTCGAACATAAAACTTAGTTGCAGTAACAACTGGGAATGTCGCCAGCGAAGAAATTAAACATGACCTGCAGGGCTTAGAAGAAATCGGAAAGACCATCGTAAAAGAGTTCGTGCAAGACTGGCTAATTAAGAGAGAAGTTAAGTTTCATGAAAGTGTCAAGCAGCAGAAGCTAAAGACCTTTGAAACCTTGTACTCTGTACAAGTTTCACCGGATAACAGCAAGACAGTTGCCATAAAGGCAGACAAAGATCTCTTGAGGCGTGTTGTGGTGGCCTTAGAATCTAGTCGGGAAGTCAATATCAACGAATTGTTGTAAAGAGAACTCTCTCCTGTTCCACTTGCCATGTTGCCACGCCAGATGGAAGTCTGAGACGAGCTTCAGGGAAGTCCGATTTGAGCAATATATTGCAAGAGAATGTTTGTCCGAGCCAGCCCCTTATCAGCCAAAGTGAGGTATGTACTATTATCGACGAGATGGCGGCTGTTCAATCCCTGGCCAAATCTCTCCGGGAGAAACACGTTTGGAGAGTGGTGTGACAAGTTCACTGCGTATGTTACGTCCCACTTTTCTGGTAAATGCACCAGAGTCGATGTAGCATTTGATCGCTATCTCCCAAATTCTGTCTAAGGAGGAACCAGAAGCAAGCACGAGGGAAGGAAGAAAAAGGACATCAGAAGGAATATCGAAAGCAGGTAACAGAGGATTGGCGGCTTGAAGAGGTTTATTGTCTTGGAAGACAACGAGGCCAGTCTAGCTCATTTCTTGTCCACGAAAATGTCGCAAAGTTACAATGCACATCCTCAACATAAGCTGGTTGTTAGCGGTGGGTCCAGGGACATACTGAAGGTATGGTCGTCTGATATGTCAGGAGAGGACTTTCAGGGACTGGCATCTAACCATGAGGAAGCGGATACGAGAATTGTACTGCATGCCAGTGATGCTACTGTCAGAGGGTACAGCCAGGTTAACATTTTGTGGTGCGACACAGATGTTTTGGTCATCCTATTGGCACGCAGGGGAGATCTTTGTCAAGATATATGGATGTTTTCTGGAACTTCTAGAAGAAAGCAGTACATATCAGTACACAAGATCACACTGTCGGAGGAGAACAGAAAGTCACTGCTAGCGTTTCATGCCATAACTGTGTGACACTATGACCCAGCTTGTTGGTATAGATATACAAACAGGGTGGAAAGCCTTCGATGGTTGTCCACCGGAGTTACTTGAGCCCCTTGGCAAAGAAAGTCCCCCTAATATAAGCAAACTTGCAGATGCTGAAGCTTTTGTATGTCAGCTCTACAATAAGGGCACAAATGAAGTTCATATCAATAAGGAGAGGGCAGCATTATTTTGCAGGACAAAGAAAAACCATGATTCCTTCCCCCGACACAAGATGCTTTGCAACTCCATCTAAGAAGAGTCAACCACCAGGTCCTGATATGGAAGAAGGCCCTTCAACCTTGTCATCCACTTCCAAATCCAGAAGGTAATGGATGGTTCTACCGTCTTCTATAATGAAGAAGGAGTTCAAGCCCAAGCTGATGACGCAAGAAGAAATCTCTGCAGCATGTTTGGAATTGGCGTTTTTTGGTTGCGCACGTGAAGGCAATTGCTGCGGAAACCGAAGATGCACTTGCGTTCGCTTAACCCTTAGGTGTTCCAAAGCTTGTAAGTGTTGAGACTTATGCAGAAACACTAGAGACAGTTTAGCGGACGAGGAAAAAGTTTGACGAAGTTTCTACATAGCTTACTAGCAAGGAGTCGACCATTTTAAAACTGAAACGGGATAGAAATTATAGTAAAGATTTATACGTGCTGGAAATAAAGTTTACTACCTCACACAGATTGTGCATGTCTAGATTTAAATATGCGATGATTGCCAATAGCCGAAAAAAACGTCGCGTAAGATTTCCAAATCTGACAGCCGTTGATTCGTTTTGACATTGTCATGATTCAGCCTCGTTTTCATGTTGCACTAGAGAGGAAAAGCTTTTTATTTAATAAAATAGTTCAGAAACATTGGTATTCTAGATGACCGTAGCGGGACGAAAAGGTCAATATCTCTCATACTTATCCACTAAACTGAAATATGTGTCAATTTTTTATATATATCTTTCACAATTAAGTCACGAGACATGTAAGTCCGGGTCACGTGTCTCATTAATATTTTCTGAAATTGATGTCAATGCAGTGCCAATTACGTATGTGCAATGGTTTAACTAATTTTCTGCATTTTGGTAGTCTATTTCCTTGCTTTTGTGATTTTCAAGTTCCAGCCTCATTTCCACGTTGCAGAAAAAGTCTAGAAGAAAACCCTTCTTAATGGCCGAAACTATTAGATTTCGAGGTGGAAACAGCGATATTTTTAATCACGGCGGCAAGACGAAGATTTTAAGCTATGTTTCTCGCTTCTATCCAAAATGTTTAGCGAAAATCATTTTTTTGCTATCTGCCTCCTGACCAGAAGCTCAATTTCTGTAGTCCAGCCAAGATTAGTGATGTCGACTTAACTGGCACTATGATGGCAAGAGCCATTTGGTGTTATGATGGCGTCGTAAGAGAAACGCTGATGTCAAAATAAATAAATATTGGTGTAAATTTTTATGTCTTTTAATCAGCTGCATTCGTTTTGGTTGGTAAATTCGGCAAACTTCCAGAGCTGCCAAATACCACGTTTAACACATCAGATATGCTGTAACCACAGCGCTATGCTACCATCGGTAACTAAGGGATGGATATTTTGAGCAACTCTGAAATGGAAAATCCAGCTTGGCAGTCTCCACAGTAATAAGGTTAACAATGCTACATCTATACACGAAGTTATAGGGGTTCATTTAGTACGGTGCTTCCCCGGACTTTTCCACAAGGAAAGAAAAGATCAGGCTCAGGATGGATCAGCCGGAATTTTTCTGCCGGCCATGAAATCAGTTTGGTGAAAATTTCATAAGAGTGGATCCCCAGGCGGGCCTCTGGACCAGTCACACTCTGATCCAGTTTTTACCATGCAGTGCGCTGAAGAAATTATTCTTCTTGCTCACTTAGAACTAAAAGGCTGGTTAGGCCCCAGCGTTTCGTATTTATCAACAATTATGCTATTCTTAATCTTAATGTATATAGCAGTTCTAGTTTTAAGTTATGTATTTACACTGTCGGGTTCCTCTGGGCAAGCTACTGTTATCATCAAACCGTCATAAAATACACCCAATTTTTTTATCATAAATATGCTATAGATAAATATATCTATATCAATCCTTTCCAGTCTGTGTGGGATACGCGAATTTGTTCATAGAACGTAGCCACTGCGCTTTAATCTTTATGAGAAACCTCAAGCTGAAAATTCTACATTCGCGACTGGTTAGGAAATGTTGACGTGATCTGTTTTCACGCGAAGTTAAACAGTTTAATTATTTAATACCTTTTCTGACAGGCTCACCAGTCGAAGTTGAAAGAAGTAAGGTTCATCTCTCAATTCATTGAAAACTCATTTCAGATCATTTGATGTTACTTTGGAGTATTGTTCAGTTGAAATTTAATGATATTCAGATTCGCATCAAAGTGTAACATTAGAATGATAAAGAATCAAAACATCACGTGGTCTGAAATGGGAAAGTTGTATGTAAGTTATCTTTGTATGATCGTTGTATATAAGTTCATTAAAGTATGTATAGGCCTGCATTTGATCGTTTCAGTAACCTCAGAATGTAGAGCCTCTTCCCTGCCTTCTTAACATGTTTATCCCATCTCAAGTCGTCCTGAAAAATGTGAGAATTACCTTACATGAATCTAACAAGATAATGCGGTCTATTTTTCTTGACCTATTGGATTAATTTCCACAACTCTGCCACGAGAAACATACAAATTGAACAAGCAACTTTGAATTATCATTTTTCGGATTTTTAAAGGTAAATTAGGATGAAATAACTTTAATTGATAAATAAATGTATCTAGTTATACCTAAATGAAGTGTCGTTATCTTACGAAAATAAGACACAAATGCAATAAGAAAACTTAGAAATCATATTAATCAAAGTGAAAACTGTGAATTTGTGCAACACATGGTTTTCAAAAAACAGTTACCAAAAAACGGTTACCATGATTTGCTAGTATAGGGTCAGATTAGACTTATGGCCAGGATGCTGGTGAGGTTACTTTCAGACTTATCAATGGGTAATTTTTGGTTGACCTGATTTAGGTCAATAAGTTTAAAAGTTCGAGTAGATATGTTCTTTTTTTGCACAAGTTACTAATAAAATCATGGTTCCTGAGCACGAGCGAATAGTTCCGAAAGTTTGGCATGAATTTTTAACTGTTTGATGCACTTTCTCGGACTTTAAAAAGTTGTTTAATCCGCCTCTGAGCAGGGCTTGGTTGTTTAAAATCTAGATGGTTTATCCAGCGTATAACTCAATACGAGTGAACGGCTCAGTTCTTCCTATGGAGTTTTCTGATTAAAGTTGCCTTGTATGGCAAGCCAATCTGGATGAAAGTGTAAAGAGAATTGTAAGCAATGGTCGAGAACAGTAATTGCATGATGGCCGTAGAATCAAACCACAAGAAATCTGTTGAGGGAAGTTGCAATGTTGCTCAATACCACGTTTAAGAAGAAATACTGAAGGATAAAAGTACATTTTGCTTTTTGCCGTCATGTTGGATGAACAATTCATGGAATCGAAGATGGCGACATAGAACAAAACCAAATTTTACCTGGTTAAACAATCATTAATTCAAACAAAATTTGTCATGAAAAATAGCAAAATGTCTGTTTACCTGTTTTTTTATGATGTGAGGGCCAAATCCACTTTTGAAACGTGTTTTATCTTGGATTAGGAAAGCCATTCAGGTCACGTGACCCTAACAAATTCGATACATTTCTCCAATTAAATATAAGTTTTGAATATTAAGGCTCCAAAATTTTGTTGAAATCATCATCATAGTAGTAAGTACTTTTTTTGTTTATAAAAACTTATCTTCTATTTTAAGAAAGTTGAGGTCACGTGACTTCTTTGCACGTCGCCTTTTCGTGATAATATGGCGGCTACCAGTCGATACGGTGACGAAGAATATCACAGCTATAAAACTGATTAGACGAACATTCCATGATCTCAGATACCCTTTTTAGATCTTGCCATTGCAGTAATTAAACCCGTCAGCAATGCGAACAATTAAAAAGGTCGTGTTGTTATCATCTAGAGCCACATGGTAACAACAAGGGAAATATAGTTTTCTATTTTGTTCTTTCAATTTTCCGAACATATTGGGTCCGTACAGATTGTCGAGCGAAACCGAAGAAAGTCTCGAAGCTCCTCAACATCGGCCAGCATGTTTCATCCCTTCCTGTTCATGATAAACCACTGAAGATGGCATCGTTGCCGGTTGTTAACCAGTTGTCAACTAAAAAATTTTCAACTAACTGTAATGGTCAATTTCAAGTGACACCTGATTCTTGGACGCTAACCTTTCCGCCTTCCTAGTTTATTACATCTCCACTCATGTAAGAACGGTGGGAGTGTGATATTATGCAATGACTGGTAACATTGACCACTGCAAATTGGCTATTATTGTCAATTTGACCTCAATTTGATAATTGGATATATTGCAGCTAGATTAGAGTGTAGCCCGAACTCCGAAGCCGGCTCCAACATACCCGATAATGCCGTTTGGTCGATGTTATTGTCTATTACAATTACTGATCCTCGTCAAATCCCACTGTTCTCTCTTTGCACTACACTAGCAATTTTAGACCCCCTTTCTATTGTCCTTGAGAACACAAAGCATACCATATCTCATACGTTTTCTAAAGAATTCATTACTGTCAATCTTTCTATCAAATTCAGCCAAGCTATTCAGGGCTGCCTTTTGCTAGCGGGGGCTAGGGGGGCGAAAGTGCCCTTTAATTCTAAAGAGTATTGTATAAAACTTGATGAGAACTTTCAAGAGCAGACTGCTGATTAAATGCTGGAATTAATGGGCTATTTTAACTTATGCGTTTGCGCTTGCACTCACTTGGGGGAGGGGGGAGGAGGGAAAAAAATTTCGGGGAAAATGTCACTGACTGCCAAATCTGCCATCGTTTCTACATGCTCTTCCACGAAAGTTTTCCCCCTGCCCTTTTCTCGTTCCGGCGTCCCTGAAGCTATTGCTTAATTTACAAATTCAAATTAGGTACCTAAACCAGCAAAGCAATCTTAATTTATTCTTTTACTGAAGGGCGGTCAGCAAGGCGGTATTTTCAAATCCAGGAGTTAAGAGCAAAAGAAATTCGATTTACTTCATTCAGTTTTCGGTCGGTAGAGCTCTGTTTGGTAGTACAGTAAAGGTCTAATACAGCATTAAAAGATCGAACTGAGTAATATTTCGAGCGCTGGCTCTCTAAACAAGGTTTGACGATGCCGTCGTCCAAGTATTTATGCAGTGTCCTTGTGTTGACTCACTTCAACATTGCTTGAACGATCTATAAGAGCTTTCGCCAGGTTAATGATCGCGCTGTGACGCTGATCGAATGCAGGGAAAGGAACCGCAAGTTAAACTTCATTTGATAAAAAATAGGGACGTTGTAATATCTAACACGTGTTTAGTGGGTCATTTCGTGTAGTGACGAGTTCGAACATCTCACCTCACGTCTTTGTGATGTTGGGCATCCTTGTTTTGTTTACTGTGTGGTTTTGGCTAAGGTTTATTAAACTGGTGTACTACTCCGCTAGCTGCGTTATATCACCGATTTCTGCTCGATAAGGTTTTTCTTCCAAGTTTCTGACAATGACGGTTACGATCGTTTCGTTTTTGTTACCATGGAAATTTACCAAAGGTAATTCTGAACGTTTGAAAAGTAGCAGGCTGCAATATTAAAAATATTACAGCCAGCACACTGCATTATTAAAAATGTAACAGCCAGCTAGTTTTAGCACGTTTAATTACTCCTGATAATTTCCCTGCTAACAAAAAGGACCGTCTCGTTTTCCTCAGAGACTTGGATAAAATGCCTTATCACGCTGAAATCGTTGATATAATGTTGCGACTGCAGTAAAGTACCGCGGCTTCTTCGCTCACAATCACAAGATCGTAGAGTATGAGTTTATTGTTCATCACTCATCTCTCTAAAATTAAAGGTTATTAATGTTCACACAATTCCCAACAATAATGCGGAGGGAAAACAATGGGATTTGATAAGGATCAGTAATTATATCTATAAATCACTTCACCTGGGGAATAGGGATATTCCCACATTTAATTTTCGTGGAACTGTGATAACCCTTCTCGGTACTTCTGATCTGTT
Organism: Nanipora kamurai; assembly: GCA_036872915.1. Taxonomy (NCBI): domain Eukaryota; kingdom Metazoa; phylum Cnidaria; class Anthozoa; order Scleralcyonacea; family Helioporidae; genus Nanipora; species Nanipora kamurai. The sequence goes on from JBAHVQ010000103.1 coordinate 1,124,968, forward strand.
CATAAAAGTGCCATGTGACGCACCATACCATGCACATACCAACGAATCTTTTGCCCAGCTCTGTTAATACTAATAAAAAGAAGATATGGCCTCACTAATAAGCGAAGTAATCAAGCTTTCGCTAGGACTTATTGTGGACAAACTCCGTGACTTCACGGCTGAAAAACTGAAGGATAAAGACTTGACAGAAGACGATGTCCGTCAGGTGGTCATCAGAGAGTTAGACGACATCAAATCCAAGCTGGATGGATTGGCTCGCAAAGACCTTCTCAGTGGTATCAGTTCCTTCAAAGAGGGAGTCGAGCTGCTTCATCTATGCCTCGAACAATTTGCGGAGAAGGAGGAACCAAAAGACTACGATATTCATCCGCATCAGCGACTAAAGTCTAAGTTCACGATGAAAGATCTGGAGATCAATGGTGCGGCAAAGCTTGAGTGTTCTTGTATTGGTAAGGAAATTCTAGAGGTTGACCTTGTAAAGGGGATTAGGAATCTGAATTGTACCTCAAGAAAGCGTTTCGAAGACGCTAGATCGTCGTTTAGAGAAGCACGCGAAGAAGCAAAGAGGGCTTTCAGTAACGAAGCACTTAGCACAGAGGACAGGATCTTAGCAATTAAATTGCGTACAATGAGTAGAATTCTTGAGTGTTTGGAAGACCCAGAGGCAGCCGCTGTTTCGTGTAAGGTGTATCTCGAGGAGCTTCACGCTATGTCGGCTGTGCGCGAAATCCTTTCTGTTCACTTCGATGGTGGCATGAAATCGTGGTTCAAGAAAGAAAAACGTATCGAAAATGTTACATCCGTGGCGCTTATCAATTATGTGTTATTTAATTTTACACAGACATTTGCTCGGGGGAAACTAAATTTGACCAACTGGCCAAGAATCAATCTGGCTGAACAGTTATTGCATCCGATTGTGAATCTTGAGATTAAGGCGATTGCAAAGAAACACAAAATGCCAATCAGTGAAATTTGTTCTATTCCATTAAGTGAAGCGAAATGCCCAGACCGCCTTACCATAGATACTACAAGCACAACGAACAATTTTGTTCTTTCATCTGCTGAGAATCACAGCGTTGTGACTGTAAATAGCAAGAATGAACTTATTGTTACGGAACCAGGTAATATGATGGACGACAGGATCAAAGTCTTCCAGATCGGCAGCGGTGAATTAGCGATGGAATTCTTCCTTAACGAAGCCGACAATGACGACGACCGATTGATTTTCAAACCACAAGGAGTGACTACGGACGCCAACAATAATATTTACGTTGTTGCCACAGACAAGTACCACAACCTTGTCCACACGCTATTCGTGTTAAATCATTGCGGTTACGAAGTGAAGAAATTTTCGATAGTGCGAGCATTCTATGTCGCTGTCAATAAGAAGGGAAACAGGGTATTTATACCAAGTAGCCCTGACGACTGGAGGTTTTCTGACAAAATATTTGTCTATGATTGTACCCGGGGTAAGCTTTTGTACAGTTTTGATTACAAGAAGGTGAAAGGGTTAATTGGAGCCATTACTATTACGGACAACGATCATATATTAATGGCAGATGAAGTCAACCATAAAGTTTACGTTTTTACAGAGACAGGAGACCCAGTTCAACAGTTCAAGATTTCGCCAGGGATGATTAGCATGGGATTTAATGTTGTTAGTAAAGAGATCATTGTTTGTTCCTGTTGGAATCACGATAGACATTTACAAAGTTATTCTAAGCGTGGTCTACTTATGGGCACTTTACCATTGTCGGAGATAAATCTTCAAGTTCCTCCAGCAATGTCAGTCACTCCAAATGGACGAATTGCTCTGGTTGACGAAGGAGTAGTTTACTTAATATAACGTTTCTTTCCTGACAAGTTGAGGCAGACACAACTGATTTCAAAAATAGAATTACGTCGATATTAATTAATTCGATAATAGATATCTAATTCATATTCCAAAAGCCGATTTACACGATGCGATTGTCGCGTGCGATTGTTCATTCTACTGGATACGATTAACTGACGAGAGTCATAAGGGCACATTTCGACGCACTTATAGGAGATTAGACACACCAGAAAAGGCAATCGTACACGGCAGTTGTACGTGTAAATTGACCTTTAGGAATATTTCAGTAGGATGGACTTACAGAATCAATCAGTTATTGGTGTTAGTTTGTAATATCTCATCGGTAATGTCCCATCATCTTACCAGAATAGTTAAGACCTTTTTCGTAATGATAAGTGTTACGATGAATGACAAACAGCAATAACTAACGGGTAATCCTTTCGAGAAATCCATGATAACCATTGGGAACGATACCAAGTGGTATGACCGAGTCTTGACTGTTTGTATTACGTATGAGTTGATTCAGTAAGCTTACGGTTTTGCAACGGCAATTAGGGACTTTAAGATAACACTTCGACTACGAGTACGGCTGAGTCTTTAGACAACAGAACATCATGCCGAGTACAAAGAACACATGCAAAAAAGCTGGTCCCAAGAGAAATCTTCACGCCGTCATAACTCAGTTTACAGCCTGCAACAAGGAGTTTAATGTACTGGAGACAACGCGGGGCCGGGGTGGCTACAGAACGTCAGAAAAGCTTGATTTTTTTTTCGCGAGAAACATGGCTGTGAAAGCTCTTTCTTTGCCGAAAAGAGTTGTGATAATATATACATAATTCAAAGTTTACTTGCACGCTACCAGTTCCTGTGAATTTTACTTCTTCAGCAGTAGTCGTAATCCGTAGTAGGAATCTTAAAGATCCTATTAAGGCGCAAACAACCTCCAGGGGAGGCAAAAGCATTTTTTATACAGAAATTTTATAGCATACAAGCAGCGGTAAAAAAACTAAAGGGTAATCATTAAGATTGCGGTAAGGATTAAGATTAGGATTAGGATTAAGATTGGGATAACGTTTAGGATTAAGATTGGGATAACGTTTGGCCGCCGTGTGGAACCAATAGATTAAAGTATGTTTTAACAACATGTGGAGACGACATGTTTGGTGAATGGAATTTTCAAGTGTCAGACTTTATAAATTTTTATATAGTGAACAGTAATTTTAATAGTGATGTATGAAGTGAAAAATTAATAAACATAAATAACAACAAAACAGTAATTTTAACAGTAATGTATGAAGTGAACAATAAATTTGTATGAAGTGGACAGATTGGATAATTTAACTGTAACACTGTTGGTACCCACCAATAATCAAACTAAAACACACACTGCTACTGTAAAAGTAATTATCAGAGCCTTGGGAAGGTTGTAGTCAGCAGGTGCTATACTAGTCACGTAAGTTCTTATTGTATTTTCACACAAACAACTTATCAAACTCATTAATAATTCAGGAGGAAAATTCAAAAGAAATGAATTTTTAATCAATATTTGTAAATCGGATACAGAGTAGTCCTGATTAACATAAACTTTTCCCTCAATTTATTAAGCTAAAATCACTCCAACTCGAAAAATAGTTTGAAAATATGGCTTTTTAGATGCGTCCGTTCGATAAGTAAGATAAAGCATTCGCTTCCGATCTGTATCTGATTTACTACGGCTCGCTTGCAGCTCGCCTTGTAAATCGGATACAGATCGGCTGCTCATGCTT
>JBAHVQ010000103.1:1128667-1176768 GCA_036872915.1 Nanipora kamurai
TATTTTCGTAATAATGTTCATCTCTGAGTTAACTTTATTTATGGCTCTTCGCACCGCATTCTTACTAGACAATGGGAACTCTGGTAGTGGCTTTTCAATGAGATCACTTAACAGCTTTTTAGCTTTGGTCATCCGACTTTTAGCTAATTTCTTGTTGTTTCGTAGACTCTGAATCTTTGTACTTACGGTACTTTCAATTTCGGCACCTTCTTGCTCATTAGCGTGAGTTTGTGCAGTAATCGTTGTCTTAGACACGTCTTTTTCTTACTCATTTGCCCTTCTCGTCTGAGCTTCCGCCATTTTGAAATCGTAAAATTATACGATTTCTTGCTCATTTGTCAATAGATCCGGCTTGAAGGACCAAAATGTTCCAATATCAGAACTGTCGTAGTCAAATATCAAAACACGACACTAAACAGTTTTAAAAATATCAAAATTTCTTCGTATTTTTCCAGATATAACAATATTTTATCGAAGGCATGTCAGTCAACAAGAATAGCCGCCCGCGCTGTCCTTGCGTAGCGGTAATATCTAATATTATAACGATGTACTTCATATAAATACAGAAGAACTCGTTCCTGAACAGTCACCTTTCATCTCAACGAAATATAAAGTGTGGTGTACCACAAGGATCGATCCTAGGGCCTCTTTATTTCTTAATTTACATATTTGATCTGCCAGAGTGCCTAAATAAAACTCAGTCAAGATTATTTGCCGATGACACAAATATAACAGCTGTAGGAGTGACGATAAAAGAAATTGAACAAACAGTAAATTTGGATTTGGAAAATGTTCGAAATTGGTTAATAGCTAGCAAACTAACTTTAAATGTACCAAAAACGGAATTTATATTAATTGGTTCCAAACAAATGCTGAAAAAAATCTCTGATCATCAACCAAATATCTGTATAAAAACCAGCCAATTAAGCAAGTGTTTGAAACCAAAACTCTAGGTGTAAAAGTTGATCAACACTTGAACTGGAAAAGTAACACAAATGATATCTGTAAGAAACTTACATCTGGATTAAGTGCCCTCAAACGTTTAAATTTGTCGAATTTATCGAATTTGTCGACAAGCAAACAATTTTATCAGTGTTTAAAGCCACAGTCCAACCATACTTTAATTACTGCTCCAAAGTTTGGGATGCATTTGGAGAAACACAATTTACAAGATTACAAAAACTCCAGAACAGAGCTGGCCTTATTATAGCGCATTTGCCCAATGATGTGAACCAGGAAACTGCTTTACGTACATTGGGATGGGAACCACTAAAACAACAGCGAAAAAAAGTGAAGGTCAAAACCATGTTTAAGATAGTAAAAAACATGACAACAGAATGTCTTAAAATACTCTTTATCTTCAAAAGCGACGTTCTGAACCATAACCTTCGTGGCAGCTCTTCTAAACTGTGTATGCCAACCCCCCGCACAAACGGCATGAAAAAAGTCTCCTATATGATAGTGCTTCTCTATGGAATTCCTTACCTTCAAGCATCAGAGAAAGTAAATCCTTTTCCGACTTCAAACATAAAATTGCTACTAATGTTGACACAAACTAAGATTCATTATTATTATTAATACTTGGAGGTATCAAAACAACTTTTACTATTAAGTCATTTTGTAAACTTTCTAATTTTTTACTATAAATAATGCTTGTAATTTATTTTTATTTATTTATTTTTTACACGCCCATCGTGGAAATCAGCTTTGCTGACGATGTTAGCGTGGTGAAATAAAATTATATATTTATTATTGTAACAATGTTGTAATTATTCTTTGGTCGAACCATATTAAATGAATCATAAGTCCATATGTGTTCGACATCCTGCGTCGGGCGTAAGCGATTGAAGCGATTTCTGAACTCAACAAGGACAAAACAGTTCATTCGTCCAAATTCATTTAACCAAAAAAGAAGAATAAAGGTTTAAGATCTCAGTATTGACTTTTCATTCATTATGAAATAGCCTTATGTTTCTACGTAAGTAACTAATTTAACGTAAGCATCAGTGAACTCAAGTAGTTGTCAATTTCAGTTGAACTTTTGGCTTTGAATTGATTAATTCGGCAATATGAACAATTGAATTTAAAGTAGCACTTTTTGGCTATTATTTGGTTTTTCATTCAGTTTCACATTAAAAATCAAGACGGGAGTGAATTCAGCCAAGGAATAAAATATGCTTTTCCACGAAAATGTAAAAATGAATCTCGACATCGGACACGTCCAAAAAGTAAACATGCTGAACAAGCCACTTACAACAACCGCCAATGTCGAACTCGTTTCCAATATCAGTTTCAGCTTTATCGGTAAAGTGACAATTTTAAGACTACGGCCACCCTCTGCTTTTCAGTAAGAGTCTACTATGAGTCTAGTCTCTTTATTTTGCATTGGTTGTCTGTAAAGTACTAATGAGCTATCAATTAGATTTGACATAGGTAAAAAAAGTTAGCATTTAATCAAACCATCTGGTGTAAAATTCACCCCAGTAGTATCGCACTTGGTGGATTTACTCAGACCAATTCTTTTAAAATCTTAAAAAAGGTCCCTTCACCTTTTCAAACCACTGATTATCGTCCGTTAAATCTGCGTAGCACATACTAAAATAATTTCTTTTGTTTTGCCTATTTTATAATCTAATTGAAAGCGCGTAAAAGAAATTTTATTATTTTCCTTGACGAACTGGGTTAAACTTGCCAGAACAGCTCCTGACACAAATCCAAATATTATTTTTTTAAAATCTGACAATTTTTAGTGAACCAGAACAACTTAATTCCGTCTTGCCGAGATGCAAGATTTGCCGTAAATTTTGGATTCTTAAAAGCGCCATTTTGACGAAATTCAGTTTATACGAATTTTTGCGGAAGAGAAACTACATGAGACCAAACAAAGTGTATGGTTATTTTAGTTTTACATACCAAAAGAGACATACCAACGTTTACAATATCAGCGACATCAATTCTTGTACAGATGCGGTGAAATTCAAAATACGTTTGATTTTCCTAGACATTGTCTCTTATATGCCTTCTAATTACAAGTAAAATTGTCAGTTACTTTCAATTTAAAAGAAATAACCGTCCGGCTTTTTTTCCGGATTTAGTGAGCCAACTCTTGATTTCGCCATATTATTCCTTTTTGCGCTTGCTGGAGTCACCAGAGAACACCGCTGAGGTGCACCCACCGCTGAACTCTATATTACTTCGTTATACAGAGGTCAGTGGAGTACACCCAGAGCCCTCTATAGAGGGCTCTGAGTACACCTGCTGAGATCATGGCGGAAACCGCGCATGCTCATTCAAAAAAATGGGGACAAGTTTTTCTCGGAGTAAGACTTCTGGTCATTTCCTATTCTGTGACGACGGCCTGCTACGAAGGCTACTCTTGCGTGGTTACGGGTATTTCATACCCATGATTAATTCCGGTTTTTGTCTTCCCCGGAGTTCGAAGTAGTTATTGCTGATGCGTTCGCAAACTTTTCCTCTACATTTCGGCCCTTTGTTCACTTTCCAGCGAACCTAAAAGTTTGTGACGGACATTGCATGTTTATTCCCGGGACATCTTAATTTAGTATGTAATTAGATAAGGGTAGATTAACGATCTAATTGGTTGACCAATTAGTGAACAAACTTATGATTACGCCTATAGTGCCTAGTTTTTTAGTTGGGCTTTATTGGCCAGTCGTCGCTCGGAATCGTCGTGTGTAGCCTCGAGTGCCGACCGCTACAAAGTTTATTCCAAAGCTAACGTTAAGATGACTCTGTTTCAAAAGAATTTAATGGTTTGGACTTTAATTCTTGGTGACTTGGTGTCAAAAAAGCTGTTCAATGTCCAAGACGAACTCTGTTCATGTGGGATCTTGGTAAATCTAAGACGACTAGTGGGCGTTCGTCACGCTCGTTCTCTCAGAAAAATGATTTCTGAGCCCTAGACGGGAATCGAACCCGCAACCTTCTGATGACCGGTGAGACGCTCTAACCATTGACGCTCTATTAACACATTGACGTTAGACGCTCTAAGCCTCTAGCCATTGACGACTCCATTGAGTCTTGGCTGCTCAGTGGTTCGAACGTCGCACCAGTCATCAGAAGGTTGCGGGTTCGATTCCCGTCTAGGGCTCAGAAATCGTTTTTCTGACAGAATGAGCTTCACGAACGTCCACTAATCGTCTTAAAAAGCTGTTTCTTAGCAAAATCGTAGACACGGCTCATAAGCATTGCGGCAGCTGGTTTGAAATTCGTTTGCGACAATACGAAAACTATTTCCGGCTTTAATGTTTCTCATTCTCTGAAGAACGAACTATGGTTATTCTTGCGATTGCGATTACTGCGATTCTTATTATAATTTAACAGAAACCAGAAATTGCAGTGCAACGGGCATTCGTAGTGACTGTTGCGACGTAATGGAACTTGAATCGTGGCGACTGTTGCGTCTCCAGTGCGTGAATCGTAATGATACAACAGTTGCGATTCATGCGACTGCGATTCTTCACACTACTAGCAAAGCAGTATTCACAAAATCTTTGGTTTAACATTTGCAAAATATGATATTCTATTCGCAATTTGCGAATTGCAAGCCGCTAATTCGAACCCTGTTTCCCCTCCACTTTGAGAACTTCCTTCGCCTGTGCTGTACTCGCTGTACTTTAAAGTTCAACTCTGCGCAGTCATCTTGTTCAGCGGTTTGTTTTGTTACTAAATCTTTTCTTTGTTTCATCTAAATCAGTGTAACGTTGTTCGTCAAATTTTGAGTTTGATTCACAGTTGTCGTGCTTTTCTGCCCATGGTGATTTGAGAAATGGTAGTAAGTATTATTTACATTCTGAAAATTAACTTTCGTGCTTCCTCTGAATTGTTGTAATGGGGGAAGCATAAGATGTACGAAATACGGGTGGCTCAAACGAGAATTGCTGAAAGATATCTATCTACATGCATGTATGTCTTTAGTATGAGTCGTTTCTACACTTTGGCTCTGTTTCAGTTATTCACCGTTCTGGTACGGTAAGGTTGTTTTGGAAAACATGTTTAAGATCTGGACAAGTTTGTAAATGAATAGCGTAAAGCGTGAAACTAATGGCACAATGAAAATAACATCATTCCTCAGTACCTGTACGTGACAGAACAAGGTTGTTAAGGGTAACTGTGGTTGAAATTCTGTCCCGGGGGCAATGTAAATTTTTAGAAATATCTGACTTGAGTGTGATATGTATTGAATTGGTCATTGATAAAATGTTTAATGATTGGTAAGTTTAATCCAATTTAAGACTGACCAATTGGTATAAGTGTATTTGATTAAGCCACTAACCTGTATTGTCAAGCAAATCTTGGCTGTACTACCTATCTACAATCCACAAAAAAGTAGTCAGTGGAAGATAGGCTGATTGATATGCCAGGTGGATCACTAACACCTCAAATGAAAAACTGCAAATATTTGACTGACAGCCAGTCAGGTAGCCAAAAATACCAAATGACCAGCATTCTTCAGCACATGTGTGAGACCTTATCCTAATCTTGATCCTTACCCTAACCCTAATCCTAATCCTAATTCTGACAATAACCCTGAATATCGTGGCAATTGAGGAACCAGGCAGAACATGTAATCTAGTTAGGAATAGCGAAGTCCAGCATATAATTTTGAATAAACCCATATTAATAGAGACATGGGTTATTGAGAAAAAAATTATTAATTTAGCTAATGTTTTGTTGCTAATCCTGCAATATTTTCAGAGTAAGTGATAAATTTACAAGGTGATCTCGACTATATGATAATCTATTGACTATAACAGGAAGTAATTAACAGAGAGACTGAGAAAGAACCAGTGAATAATTAAGTAGAAAATAAAGTGTATGTGTGAGTGAATCCAGGTGTGCATGTGCCAAAAAAAAATAATTAATCAAGGGAAAATATCAATTAGAACAAGATGACCCTAAAAATAATCAAAATGCTAACCCAAACTTTATCACTAACTACCTCCCCCTGATATTCCACCCCTACCCATGATGCCTTGTGGTATATATTTTGGTTCCAACCTAAAAAAGTGGGACTAGGAAATACATGTGCTATTATCTGCCGGCCATTTAGTATTAGTTTTTGTTACATGTACTATAAATGACATGCTGCCAGTCAAATAGTCATTTTGAAATTAATAACTACAATAAATTATGTATTTACCAAACAGGAGATCCACACTGGGATAACATTGCCTGAAGTCTTCACTTTATACTGTGTTTGTCATATTTCCGTTAATTTGTTGTTCTGCAATTTGAGTCAAGTTACATGACAAACATGGAAGATGTGTTGGACAGGGAGTGTCTGCATTACAAAATAGCATTATTCCATACTATGATACAGAATAGGGATGTGCATACAATATTTTCTGTTTTATATACTTGTCAAAATTAAATTTATCCATCAAATTAACCCTTTGACAGACAAGGATATCTCTCTTTGGGTTGCAAAGAGTTGATATTATTGATAATGGCTTTGTATTCTTGTATGAATGATAATGTCCTAATTTAAGAAGTATATATTTAAAAACTCTATCAGTAGATTATCTGGATAATCACTATCCAAGAATAACTTATTAGTTTAGTGGAACAGTAGCAAGTATTTGATTGAAAGTTCTTTCCATTTACCATGCACATCTCAGCAATATTTTATCATGCGTGCACAAGGAATGATTGATGAAACCTTGCACACAGAAATCACCAATCAGTTCTAAGCAACTTACCATAATTATATAGATATGGAACATGTTAGGAGAAGAAACTTGCTGGGACCAGTTGATTAATGGACAAGTAGGGCTAATACAGGAGTATTCTGTATCAGTTCATTTGTTTTTTGTTTCCATATAGATTTAATTTTGTTCAGCTGTCCAGTTCAATTTCACAACTTGAGAAAACTTTAACTTTCTTGTCACGAGAAGCATGCTCAGAACTTGTAAGGATCTAACCCCTTAACAGGCCAAGAAGCGGCTAGGCTATTTAATTGATAAATTGACATCCAAAATTCATAAACATGCCAAGGTTATTTTTAAAAATAAAGTGGGTTACACTGAAATTAAGTACAGGAAATGAAATAAAGTTATGAGACCTGCGCAGCGTAGTTTTATATTTTAAGAGTCAAGAAAATGTTAAGGTAGTCAGTGTTAATTCATAAAAATAGCAGTATTTTACCTTTTTTATTCTATGTTATTATTTTAACTTTCTTATAGAGTATGACGCTTGATTCTTTCATAAATTTGGTGACTTTAAAAAGAGCCGGTTTTGAATAACTCTCTTCCGTTCAATGTTGGTTACTGTCATTTCTTTAAAGCCTTCAAATCTTCGTCTTCGGTATTGCTATGGAACAGGCCTAAAAAGTCGTTGTCTTGTTGTGCTGCGGCTTCTTTATAATCGACAGTTTCCCAGATCATGTCAACCCCGTACTGGAATTCCGCCGGATTTCCTAAAGCCATTTGTAATAGTCGTCACACTGTTTTGTCGCCTGATTAATTACGCACTGCTGACGAATGAGTCATACCATAATTTCTACCACGAATCAATGCAAGTTGCCGCCATAGGAATTACTCGAAGCAAAGTATGAATAGTTTGCATAATTTGGCTCATTGGGAACGAGTGTTCTCGTAAGAACATCCTCGAACTTAATTTATGACTTAGTTTGTAAGAAGACTCATTAAATATTATTCTCAGTTCTCAGCAAGTCTGTAAAGTTCTCGTTGGTATGAAACGCATTTCAACAGTGTACAGACGACGAAAGGGAACATATTACATGTTCTTTCTTTATTTGTACGAGTGATTATGAAGAAGGGAGCAATTCTATGGCCGGTAGGTGAATTTGGAATTTGACACTGTTTAGCTCCTCCCGGTCCTGTGTGTCTTCCCTTGAGAACGTAAAAATCAGAATAACGCAGAAAGGCGTTAAAGGCTAATTAACAAGCAGAAGGCGCAAAAGTGGACGGGATGCTGTTTTTCCAGATCTGCATATTCTACCAACGTTTTACGTCACACATCTTCGCTCACGTAAAAACGGTGCACGTTCCTGTGAAACCGTAATTTCAACCGGCTGCGTTTGAGACCGTAAAAAGTTTCTGCCAACACATTACGTGCGCCATTCAAAAACGCGCAGAAACTTTCAAAAAGGAAAAATCAACAGATAACGCCCGCGTAATCGCCCGGACTTCTATAGTACATCATGGTGCAGATGACCTCACTTGTGTGAAGTCATTTATCATTAGCCAAGATAAAATTCTGTAGTGCTCCCTTAGACCTTGATAGGTAAACTACATGTAAGTAAGAGCAGTTAACTCATGAAGGAGCGGATGCCCGACTGTGCTGAATTTAAGATCATCTGGTGTTAGGCAGAATAGATTTTCAAAGTGATTCCTTGCTGTGCATAGGTTATTTTGAACAATGGTTTATAAGTATTATTTCTAGTACAGTATGTTACCCATTTTCTACTCAAGGTCTCCTATTGAGGAGAATTACATGTAAATCATCTTATGCTAAATTGTGGCCAGTTTTTGCCATTTTGGTTGGACACATAGGCCGGTCCACGTATTTTCTACCAAATGACTCTAGGCAGAGTATATACAGTAATATCTCAAAAAATGCAGAGTTTGGCTTTTTAGGTTAACAGTGCTTAACCATAAAAAAGAACTACCAGTATTACACTACAGTACAGTACAAGGCAGATCAGCCATTCTATGGTAACTCTCGTGACCTAGCTACTCACATAACCACAGCATTATTAACATCACATCCAGTATTAATCACAGCACTATTACTCCACACCAACTATTTCCATGACAAACAGTCACAAACTGGAATGAGTCTTTCATGATATTAAAACACTTTCACAGAACTGCTACCTTTTATCAAGGATAATGACCTTACAAAATTGTGACTCATATGGCAGCTAGAATTACAATTTTATTTATGCAGACACTTTCCTGCTTTTGCAGCCTAGCAGTGTAGTGTCAAAAGTTTTAAGTAAGTTCTACTTAACTAGCATACATTTTCCAGTAAACCAACTTGAATTTTTCAAAAACTATTTGTTTTTGTATTATGAGTTATGACATGTTTGTGGAAGTTGATCGTCCAGGTTAGTGTAGTCATAGTAACAAATAAGGGACTGGTTAGTAATTAGAAGGGGGCTGGTGCAGAAATCAATACACGTATATATTGTTTAATTTTTGTCACCTCCCTTTGTGTGGTGCATATTTTTGATGACCCCCTAACATTAATGTTTCAAAAAATAATTGAACTGGACTATGATATTATATTTATCTAAACTGGAGTGCTCTGAAATTACCTGTCCTTTAAATTTTGTAAATTGAAATTACAGCTTTGGTTATAGTCAAGAATCACATTTAAAACTTGTTTATGATATTTACAAAAGAAAGTGATAGATTTATGGTGTGAATATGGCTGAAAACCATTTAGTGACTCAAGCTTAACCCATTAAAGGGCACTTTTGCATGACCAATACCAGATGATTGTGCTTGTCACAGGGATGATCCCTGGGCATTAAAGGGTGAACCCATTAAATCTCCTTAACCCATTAAAAGCTAAAAGTACACTTTAGTATTTTACTCTGGCTCATGCCAGACAATTTTACTTGTTATAGGGATGAGGTGTGGGTGTTAAATAGTTAATACTGGTATCAATATTTTGAGAATATCTTCACAATTGACAACATCTTCAAAATGTTTGGGTTTTACAATTTATACAATATTATGATCAGTGTTGTATATCACAGGGGATCGGGAGGGTGCCTCCTAACTGAATATATCTGTCAGAAAATTTACCGGAAACTTATAGAAAGTTTGAAAATGTTTTGGTTTATAATAACTTTAATAATTTATTCATGTCTACTGCTGCACTGAATGGTATTTTAGACGATAGGAAAGAAAATTTTGATAGATACTGGTATACACATTTTCTCAGCAAAATGTGTAAATTGTAAAACAATCAAATTTGATGAGCAGTGACAAAAGCTTAAATTGGGAAAATAGTTTTAAATATACATATATGTAATTTAAGATGCAAAGTGAATTTTATGGTTATCATGGAATTTTGTTTAATTTTACCAAAGAATTTTGTTAAATTTTATTTGCTTTTTGACTTTTTATTTTTGGGATTCCATTAGTGGAGTCTGCATCTGTTGGTAATTCCTGTCATCTGCAGTAAATGTTTGTAATTGTATTTTGATGAATCATGTAAAGAAATATATGGATGAATGAATAAATAAATGAATTAACAAAAAAATAAATAAATAAATAAATAAATAAATAAATAAATAAATAAATAAGTAAATCAGTAAATAAATAAATGTATCGATAAACAAATAAATAAATAAAATTCTAATTAAATGAGTTTAAAAGCAAAGTAATATATATATTTATATACATATATAAAAATATTAAAGTATATAATACATGGTATATTTTATATTTATTTTTTTCAATCAACAGAAAATTGCATTACAATTCCAGTGTAACTTGGAAAATATTACAAATGTTCAAGCAGAGGGTGAGGATTTCAGGTGGTACCTTAAGGTAATTGATGATAATTGGTCTTGTAACTGTTCCTGCCTCCTCAAAAAGTGTAATGTGGCCAAGCATATTGAATTTTAAAGTTATAAAAATTTAATACAAGCAAATTCTTTGCTGTATTGTGTTAAGTTCATTTGACTATGAACTACATTTCATCATTCATCTCAAGTCATTCATCTGCTGGAAAACACAATTTTTCTCACAATCCTCCGTCATGAGGTAACAAAGCTTGTGTCATTACACACACAAATTTGTTTACATAGGAAACTGTCATTACGTATTGCATCAAACAGTGTGACCTGATTAAAGTTAGGTTCTATCTACCCAGGCACCATCCAGTTAAGTATTCATAATTCCTCCTAACATAAATCCAATAAATACTAGGTTATGAGTTTCGTTAGCATCTTGGGCTCAAAGCCATTATCTGAAGATTTGAGGTTGACCAACATTAACATCGTTTGTCGTTTCTCAAGAATGCACATGCATAACATTATGATGCTCAACATTCATAGAGTTGATACAGGGATTTTTATTTATAATTATCTTGTTATTTTAAGAAACAATTTGAGAAGGATTAGTAATTACAAACATCCTTAAGTGAGAATTTAAAAATTTTGGTTTAAAGTTTTCAAGTAGTGAAAAGTTGAACACCCATGAAATATTAAACTTAATTATAGCTGTTGCCACAAAATTACCTGCACAAAGCAGGAAAAACTCCGCATTGTATTTGAAAAGGGGATAACTTAGCAACATTCACCGATACTCTTTTTTTGCTATAGGTAAAGTGCCTAAATTGTGGAGAAGAAAATCGCTCCTGGATCTATGTAACGCTTGAGGTTCGTATCTTTTCCCAGAATCGTCTGTCAGCAACGTCAGGGGTGTATGGAAAGGGAGCTCTGGGGAACCGTGAATCCTTAAATTGGTGTTTTGCATGAGTAATTGGGTGCATTCGTGTTTAATTCATTTTGATATATTCGATAAGGAATAAGAGAAATTTGAAGGAAAGTACTTTTGTTTACTTACGAACCTAATGACTGATTTATACATATACTGTATTCATTCTGTTAGAATTGCTGAAAAGTGACTTGGTCAAAATCTGGTGGATCCGCTAGTTCTGTACAAGTCAATAGTCCTTCTGAGTAATATGATCATTCTTGCTTGTTTCTGGGCTTAGCATTTTTGGGTGTAAATCCAGTTTTAGATTAAACCAATATTCATCTCATGCACCAATCTCATGCACATGTTCACCACCAGTTTATTCCTTCACGTCGTGATCAAACTTGGCCGTTTGTCCAAGTCCTTTGTCCGGAAAGCTAACCAGGACAACTTTGTGTTGCAGCTAATCGTCTGATATTACCCCGAGTAAAATAACAAAGTTGTAAAGTGGCAAACATGCTCGATAAGGGTTAATTTAATTCATACGGATGACTTGAAAAAAAAAATAGAACTTTTTTAGCTCAAAATGAATGTCATTGGCTTCAACGACTTGTAGCCACACCCTATAAGTAATTTCTGTCTCGTTTCTATTTGTAGGAAAGTCATCCTGTTAAAGGTGGGAGAGGCTTTGCAAACTTTGTTACAAATTGCAAGCTTTGTGGACGACAAAACTCGTTAGGTAAGTCCTAGTGGCTGTATACGCATGTTTGATAATTTATTAGAAACCCTTGATTTCAAGTAAGAACATCCAAGCTTTTTTTCAATCCATATAATTTTACACCAAGAAAAGTGTCATCCATCGGAAAAAAATTGAACTGTTCGTATAAGTATTAGGTGAAAATTTAGTTAAAACAAAAATCATGCTTGGTGGAATTTTATTTTATTTTATTATATTTTATTTTATTTTATTTTTATTTTATTGTATTTTATTTTATTGTATTTTATTTTATTTTATTTTGTTTTATTTTATTTTGTTTTATTTTATTTCAGTTTATTTTAGTTTAGTTTAGTTTAGTTTAGTTCATTTTAATGGATACTGCGGACCATTAGCTAGAGGGTTAATTTTCGGCTCAGTCTTTCCTGCTTAAAGTAAAAAAGACTCGATTGTAGAATTGTCGACTTCATACATAGAAACTTCCCATTTTGGAAAGCGAGAGAACTAAGAATGACCCTCCATCAGGACTTAAACCAGGCAATGTATATTTGAGACGTTCTGATCATTCAAGGTAACAGTTAAGTCAACGGCTTTTGATCAAAAGAGAAGCTCTCAGTTCGTGTAAAATAAATTGCTAAATTGGAAGTGCTTCTTAACAGCATTTATGCCCTTGCAGGTTTCTGGCATAAGGAATCTCGCTCACTTGGTCGATTTTTGACCTATCACCACCTCTTGCGTAAAAATGTCTATCCGATAGATAATTAGTGGAGATAGAAATTCCAGCCGATACGGTCGAACTTCGCTTGAAGTCAGAAATTTGGCGACCAAATTTATGACTTCCCCCTCGTTTTCTGTGAGCGAGTAGTTTATTAGGCTATGCTCTTTGCTCGTTAAAACAAATATTCTTTATCTCAGTGTTCTTGCAAACTTGCTGCTTGTACATCGTACATCGCTTAGACACCGTAAAGGCAGAAAAAGTTGATAAGCGCCCAGCCTCGAATAAGCGCGCACCCCTTCCCCCTTCCACCCAAAAAAATTAAGTGCACGAGAGTAGTATTGGCTTACAATCTCTAGATTCATTGTCTACGAAAACGTTGGAATTTTCCTCAAAGTTTCAACTCCAATGTCCATGTGAGCGCAAAGTTCTTTCAGCCGCAATATCTCTCGCTCAAACCTCATGGCATTAGCTCTTATTGACTTGAGTGACCATGAAATTGAAATTGAAATCGAATAAGTACTAATAAGACTTCCCCGAAGACGGAGTTTTTTTCAGAGTATTCTACAGAAACATTGCTTGTTATATCTTCGCGTTTTGTTATTACTATTTATTGTTTTGTTGCAAAATGAACATACTACACTTGCTGAAAATGGTGAAAACTCAGTTAGCGCCCACCTCGAATAAGCGCCCACTCTCAAGGTCCACAAATTTAATAAGCGCCCAGGGTGGTTAATCGAATAAATACGGTATGATGTTCACTTACACATAGTCCCTTTAAGCCAAAGATATGTTCGGTTCACTTCCTAATGTTACGCGTTTGGTTTTCTTTTTATATCAGATATTTATTAATATCTTATGTAATTTTTAGATATCTTGAAAGACTCGTCAAGAGCTTATATGGTAAATCATGCTTTTCATTTCAGAGATACTGTTTTATTGTCCAACTTTGTCCGCAGAGATTTCTCCTAATATAAGTGGGACAAGCTTATCATGCCCCGGAAATAATTTTGGAACTCCCAAACAAATAATATAGTAATATCTTCTATTTAAGAAGATAAGATCGGAGTGAAATGTCAAGGACCTAAAGCCCACTTCACAAACGTTGTTTCGTACACTTATCGCAAAGTGTTCGATTATGTCAAAAAAAGCCAGATTGTGGCATGTTATCTACATATGTTGATACCTTAGACTAGACGAAATTTTGGAAAGGTCCAATATTACAGAAGCACGAGACATTTCTTAGTAACAAGACTTTTCTTTAGTAATTTTTTCCTCAAGAAGTTTACCAAAGTTAATTTTAACGTTTTAGGTATGAAAATGACGTCACTCCAAAGACAAATATGCAAATATCCTACTTTGTTTATTACCTTTATTAAAGTCATAAGCGCCGGAATTATTATAGGAGAAGCCTATACCGCTGTATAACTGGACTTAGAAAATGTGTTATTACAGGCTCCCGATCATTGGTGGAAAATATATTTCAATATTTTTTTCCAATGATGGGAATGATATTTTTTTTGGAATCAGTAAGTCTGTACTTAGGACTTAAGATTGAATAAAATCCAATGCTCGTTGTCTGGTTTGTAACGTTTGACGCCAGCTTGTTTAAAGTTCACAAGAAGAGAAAAGTTTGAAGCTCTCGCTTTATTTTGTAGAGTAATTATTTAAGCCGTAGTTTTATCTTTTATATCTTTTATCTTTAATAATTTTATATTGCAACGTATTACACTAACGAACAGAAACTAACAAGGGAAAATCATTGCTCTCTTTCCGATGTTTACCTGTATAAAGATTGTCCATTTCCTCAATCCACTTTTGTTTCAACGGACGCTTGCCCAAATTAGCTTAATGCTAATGCTTGCTTTTTTCTTGGGAATGTCTGCCCCTTCAAGAAGAGAAGAAAGTGAATTTCAAGTATGAATTCATTTTTTATCAAAAAGAACCTTGGAAGTCAATTTTAAGCGGTTTTTATTATTTTGCCAGAGTCAAAATAAAGGGACAGACGATTTGAGGAATTGTTCTAAATATAGCAGAAATGTTGTCCGTGAAGCTACGATTAAACAAAGGAAGCTCAAGGATGTTGCAAACCGAGCGGCAATCAATCGCTTGGAAGAATTGTTTGAAAGAGGTGAAGAAGTTCCAGTTATTTGGCACGGTAACTGTTACGCGCAGTGCACAAGCACGAAGAAAATAGAACATTTCCCACAAAAGAAAGTGGCAGGTGAAGCAGTCCGAAATTCAGCGACAACTTAGGGTCTGTTCATGTGAGCCGCGCCAGCCAAGCTAGACAGTGTAAATCACCTTAGTGAGATCCACGCGTCCTCATTATTTTATATGAAAAATCATTTATGTTCATATGCAAAACGAGCCACCCTGTTTAGACGAGATCCCACCTTGAGTTAGGGGTGATCTCAGTGAAGTGGGATGAAAATTTTCCATGTGAACGCGTTATCCCGTCTCACCGGGATGGAAATATTTTGCCGATTTGAACCTTTATTAGTGTCAGATGTATTTTGCGAGATAGTAGAAGTAGGTTCAATATTAATTAGCTCAGACAGAATTAGATAATACCACGTATAATCAATGGTGTCGGAACAAACGGTGTCATGCTTGTTTGTTAATTTCGTCCCGGTAGGTGAGATGAAGACACATTTCGTCCCGGTGAGGTGGGATGAAAACAACCATATATTAGATTAGCCGGATTCATATGAACAGACCGGTGAAACCCGTAGTCTCGTTGAGCAAGTCAGTTGCGAGAGGTGCTAGAATTCACCCTGGGGCTCGACATTTATAAATGCATTAAGTGCAAGCATAAAATCTCATAGTTCTCTATACAAGCAAGTTAAGTCCAGGGTAACCCACTTGATTTTAGTCCGTTGAGCGTCATGTTTTACCTGAACAACAGTTTTTTGTGGAACAAAAAGTGATGTTTGTTTTTGGTTTTTTCAATAAACAAAATTTTTGCGGAAAATGACATGAACAACTGTGCGCCAAAACAAACTCGTGGCATTGTAAAAATTTTTATACATGGCTTTAAAAGAACCCAGAAGGGTTACCAGTCAAAACTGAAGTTATAGTTTAAATAACCAATCAAATTAACGCTAAGCTATCAGTTGTTTGAAATTTGAAATTTCCATAATTTTTTGTTGTATTAGAAAAAATAATATTTTTTTAAATTTTACATTGCATACGCCCTTCCCTCAAATAGCAATTACAATAATGCAATACAGGGCACAGGGCAAACTGTATCGTCCCCACCTTCTCTATTGCACAAACGGTGTTGTGACGTCTTTTTACGCCCAGTTTTGTGACGTCATTTTCACTCTTACGATGACAAATTCAACAGTGGTAACAAGCATTTTTGAATCCAGTGGAAAAAATTACCGTAAAAAGGTGTTATCTACTTCCATTACGAAATGCCTCATGACGCTGGCATTTTCAAAATCTCGTCCAATCTAACTAGTTGTTTTGGTGGGGATTCAAGGATTAATTAAAAGTAGTAAAAAAAATAGATGATTTTTAAATCAAAGTCCTCCAGTCAGATAGTGGGAAATGGTTGTAGTTGGTTAGTAGATTACGCAGGGAACTGAGATTGCCGTGTCGTTGCATTCTTTTTGGCCTGTTCTCATTCCAGAACATAAATAAAAGATTACACGGGCTAGCAAATACATCCAAAGGAACAAATATGGACCAGTTGCCTAAATATCTAAATAAATCTGTCATCACACACGCATAGTCTCGATTTCATTCTTATAAAATTCTATTCAGTTTTCCTCATTGTACCAATCTGTTGTCTTTTCTGGATAGAACTGAGAAGAATAAAGTCGAGGCTGTAAATGTAAAATGGTGCATCGTGGTATTTATGCAATTGGTCTATTCCGACATTGGAATGAACTTGACAACTGGTAAACTCACGCTGCCATCGATCGTCGTGCTATTCAGAGATCAACCGTCTTTTATAAAGCGTCAGGCTGCCAATGCTCTCTTGATAGGCCAGGAGATTATACCATTCTATTTATAAGTATACTTGATTTTTATGAAAATGAGATATTTCTGGTCGGACAAAGGTCGACAGTCTTAAAATGTGTCAATGTTGATTCCGCACTTTTGCCGGTTGATAAGCATGTTAAAAGACCATCAATTACCACTCCATTTTATAACTCTTCTGCTACCCACATCAGAATATTATTTAATCTACACCTAAACAGGAATAGACCCTGAAAGAAACAAAAAACCTTAGGGTTTTACGAGGCATGGCTTTCCAGGGTACGTACCTGAGGTAAGATGGAAGGTAAACGACCAAGGATGGAATCAAAGGTTATTTAAACGAATTTGCTTATAAAGGTATATACTAGTCTGTTCTGATAATTAACTAAAACTATAATCCTATATTCACTTTCCAAGGCGCAAGACAGCAACAAATTTAAATCACTAGTGGCATTTGACTGTCGAGGATTGGAACCAACGGACTTTTCCCCAAGAGTGAGTTCAGTTTTCCCCATACGAATAAACTTGAATAATGTTATAAATTGTAAGAAAATTTTTCTCGCTGGGGAGAGAGAGGGACAGAGGGAGGGACAGAGGGAGGGACAGAGGGAGGGAGGGAGGGACAGAGGGAGGGAGGGAGGGGGGAAAAAGAGAGAGAGAGAGAGAGAGAGAGAGAGAGAGAGAGAGAGAGAGACAGACAGACAGACAGAATGGGACAGAGAAAGACAGAGACAGAGAGAGACAGAATCATCAGGCAGGGTTGGAGGTATGTTGGTGGGAAGCGAGGGGTGGAGTTAAGAGAAAGGAAGGAAAGCATATGAAAGGAATTGAAGAGGAAGTAAGGAAAAGAAGGGAAGGAATGGCAGGAAGGAAGAGATAAGAGAAAGGGTAGGTGGATGATGGTAGGTTGGATGTACAGACTGGAGAAAAGGAAAGAAAGCGGGAAGAAAGGTGGGGACGGTTTGCGATGTTGCTCTGACACCATACATGGAACTGTTAGCCGTTAGACGAGCTGTTTGTTGAATTCTTAACTGTGAAGTATTGTGGTTTCCTTTTTTAATCAGGCGGGGTTTTGTGCGGAAGGAGCAGAAACTGGAACGAAGTTTTCTGATATTAACTTGACTGAAAAGGTATTTCATTTGCCAAATTCTATTTTTCTACGACTTTTTCTAGGTTTGGGGAAATCTTTACCTTAAATAGTCTTTCTGCAAGGGCAGAAAGCAGAAACGGAGTAAGAAAAAATAGGGGTTAGCTCGTATTGTCAGTTCATAAAAAAAAGACTTCACAAAGGTATTAACATGGAACGGTAGGGTCCCACAGGCGAGAACAATTCTGTCGAAGACTTGTGAGCTAACAACAAGCCGTGAGAAACTGATTTGCTTTCTTAAGTTTTTCTTCACTCTCGATAGTTTCTTTAAAACGACATAAGATTGTAGAGGTGTTTAAGGTCTTTAATGATGACAATCTGAATAAAATACACATCAGACTTACAGAAGCTAGCAAGATAGCACTGAATCGGTTAACGATCTGAAGGCATGTTCAAACGTTTCGATCGGATCCAATTCTCCTGTATTGTGATTCTTCAGTAACACCTGTATTGCTCGCCAGAAAATCCCCAAACTCCCATAAGAAAGTGCAGTCAATTGCATATATCTGGAGGAGAATCGAATCCAATTAATCGGAACGTATGAACTGGCCTTAACTCCTTCACTGCCACGTCATCAATGATGTTTCAGCTTTCGTCGTTCTACTGAAACTCGTAATTGAAGGCTAAGTGACGTGGTACATTTTGATTTTTGAAAAGAAAAACAATTCGTTGCTGTTTCACGAAGTATCTTACACACTGTGGTCATCATGTCACTTGTCGAACTTTTCTTGCAATTGGATTTAAGAAGTATAAATTTGTTCTTATTATCGTGCAAGCTGCCACTTTAAAAACGAGTTGCATAAGGGGTGTTACCACTGACCTCTATACGACTGGACTGCAGCTGAACCTCGTGGAAAGAATCCTCAAAAGTCCACCATCTTCGTAGGCCCGCAATCAGAAAGTAACCAATCACAGGCCAGATGTTTCATGGTATGAAAAAGCAACAGATAACCAAGCTCGAGAGAAAAGCGAGTTTAGTGAGTTGACAACATTTTGATTGACAACTAAAAACACTTGTTGGTAAACCAAAAATTGGGCTAAGTTTGAACACCTTTACGGGTTTCCTATTACAAGATAATTCTGAAATCATGAAATATTTCTTGCAATTTTGTCCAATACAAAAGTAATGGGAACCCGCGGTCCCGTTATATATAAAGGTCAGTGGGTGTTACATTGTATAATTTATCGTGCCATTTCGTGCATAGGCCCTTCGTCGGAGTAAAATGATATTAAGAAATGGTAATCAAGCGATAAAGAAAACAGGAATCCCCAGTCGCTCTTTTGTCGAAAGACTCCAAATCGAGGGTGATCCGGTTAGGTAGATATAGGGAGGAGTTGTGAGTAAAAGTACTAAAGTACTAAAGATGTGGATGAAAATTTTCCAGCTGGTGACAATGACAAATTCAACAACTTAACGTGCTAAAGAATGAAGTCAGAGAACCTAAAAGTACAATTAATGAATTGAAAATAGAGGCTGAGCTGTTCAAGTAATCTGGTACTAATGTTAACTCAGAGGAGGGTTTTACTAATGTTAAATGTACTGATTAGAATGTACGGTTGTATATTGGTTGTCCATTCTTAATAGTGTTAATTTTTTGAATCATGGTCCAAGTGGGAAAATATTTACTGGTAATATTCGACCAAGATAGTTGGGGAGAAAATTTCATTTGTGTAGGGAAGGGTGAATAAATTAGTGAGTGAATAAATTAGTGAATAAATGATTCCCATCCTGTAAAAAAGACACAGGAATCTGCGTTAATTTTGGACGAATTTACCTGTCAATCTATTTAGATTCCAAATGTAAATGAAAATTCTACGGAAACGAAAGAATAAGATTTGATTAGCAAATCTTATGCTTGAAATTCTTATTTTTCGGCCAAAATTGGTAAATAATATATAATAAACGAGGAACCAAATGGTGGGACATTCTAACCTCGTTCCCAGGGCTATTTGTCGAGGGAGCAACTGGCCCTGTCTACATGGTTGGTGACACTCTGAGGTTGAACAACTCTTATGTCCGGCCAAACACTAAGCCAAAAGATCGCTCATCGACAATTAAACCGCATCTTTAAGTAACAAGCGGGTGATTTGTGGAGTACGTCATTGATGTATTTTTGACAGCGGTTGACTCATTCCCATGACCCTAGTTTGATATGGATTTGCCAAAGCATGACGATTTCTTAACTGTAGCAAGTCAAGCAGGATGGCATTTCGTAATTTTCTTGACTACTTTTCGGAACCACGTTGCTGTCAATCCAAAATTCCTTACGCCAAACCATGCTTAACAGTGGTTTTTTTATTCATTCGTTCTGTGTCAACTGCTTTACCGTGGTCAATGAAACTAGTGCTTAGTATTAAGTCTCGTCGAGATAAAGCCAGCCTCGAGGGCACGACACTGGCTACACTCCTTGTGCACTTTGTGGATTAAAAGGTCTTTTCTCCTGCTGCCGGTGTCACGGGGATGAATGCCTTCTGGACTGACCGCCAGTCATCTAAAACCCAGTTACCAATGATTCAGCTGAAGCATCAATCGCAATGTTTCTGGTGGCCTATCTCAGGGATGAATGCTAATTATGTTAGAGTCAGGGTTAGGTTTTGGATTAGGGTTAGAATTATTTTTAAGATTAGATTTAGGATTAAGGGTAGAATTAAGGTTTAGATTCCCATGTGGGTCATTGATCCCTGAGGAGGTAATTCATCATTAGGAATAAGTGGCCTAGGGTCACCCATGACTGGGGCTCATTCATCTCTGTGACACCGAGGCAACTTTCGACCTTTTATATATAACCTTCGTCAGAATGGAGAGAAGATTAGATTGTAAGACATCTTCACCATTTATATATTGGAAGCGGATTGCTGCTAGGTAGTGTTGAGCAACGTGTACAAAACCAAAAAGGTTTTGGAAACTGATGTTTCGAACGAAGACTCACGTTTCACATCGACGTCGGACAATCGCTGGAAACGTCAGCTTCACTATCTTAAATTGTCGACAGTTCCCTGACTCTTTGCCTTATAAAGTATAAGAACATTCACAAACTGCGAGGTTTTAAACCAAGGAAAGTAGCCAGTGAAAGATTCCTTATACCATCACAAAATTGAAATAACTTTATGATATATATTCCTTTACGTAGGAATGGGCTGATTATGATGAAAAGTCACAAGAGGCCGTTGGAATATACGAAGTAACTCACCAGTTTATAAAGCTTTAGTGTATTCCAAAAACTTAGAGTGTAAAAATTTTGAAAGTTAGATTTGTAAAAATTCTTAATTTTAAAATTCATATTATTGCCACTATTATTTGGTTAGACTTAAATATTTCAAATTAATAAGCTTTCATCACGCTATTTGAAGGTTTTTATATGGCAGTGAGTTTAAAATTCTTGTCAAGAGTTCCTTGTTTAGCGACGTTGACCTTGCGATGGCTGTAGACAATTTTGCTAGGTTTTAAACACCTCACTCTTCCTTTGGATGCAGCTTAGGAATGAATATCGTAGAAATATCGCGATTACATTTTAATATTAGAACACCCCACCACGAAATATTGCCCATTTTGCGCTTACAAAGATTTTCCTTGTTTGTACAATATGGGCGATGGATGGTCCATCAGCTGGACAACCTTTGTTCCTACCACTGGAATAAATTTTAGTTTTTCCTTCAATCTTTTTTTTAACGGTTTGTTATAAAAACAGACATTTACTGGTGTACTTTTGGAGGCGCTGATCCTTTCAAGTTTCTCTAGGAAAATTCTGAAAGTTGAACTTTTTAATCGCTTTTAAGATATTTTCCAACGGTGACCCTTCAATACTCTTAGGTAATTGTTTTTCAAGAGGCCATGATCTACCTATTTCCTAAAATATTGTAAATTTATAAGATGTATACATAAACTACGCTACAGGCACTTAACTAAGCATACAAAAGGCTATGTTACAAACAATGCTTAACTAAGATTAAAAATATACTGTAACCAAAGCATTTTTAAGCCAATTGTCCCTTAGCGTAGCCTTAAATCTCTGTAGGGAAACTTATTTTGCTTTTTCTTTGAATTCATTGGATAGTTTGTTCCAGCACACAGCCCCTGAGTAGCTTATACTTTTTTGGGTTCTGAAGAGAAAAATAAGGATCGTTCCTTCGAATATCATAACTACTACTATTTGAGACAGTGAACAGATTGGTCTTGGATTCCGTAAATAGATCCTTCTTCTCTTTGTACTTAAAACTGTAAAACGGCTTTTTGTTCATGTCTTCTCTCATTTAATGTTCGCCAATTCAATTATCTCAGAATAGTAGAAGACCTCATGATCTCACAGCTTTAACTCGTGAGCACTGCAGTTACCCTGTACTAAACTGCAGCAGTCAAAATGTGGTAGGCTAAAAACTTTGTAAATTGAAATCATGATATATTTTGGAATAAATGACCTCAATCATCTCGACATACTTAGGCCTTTGATATTTTAGAAACGAAATTATCAATTTGGTCCTTCCACAACAATTTCTCACCAACATCATTTCCAAGGTTTTACATCATTTAACTCGTTCAATGTAATCGCCACATAATTTGGTAATGGGATCACTGCTTACAGTACTTAGTCTTAGCCTTGATCAAACAATCATATTTTTAGACTTACCGTTGCTAAATATTAATTTGTAATTGATTAGGCATTGATGAACTTTCTCTATGTTTCTGTTTAAATTAGTTGCTCTTCAACAGATATAGTACTGGTTGTCAAATTGGCGCCATCAACAAACATTCTTATTCTGGCATTATCTAAATGACCAGGTAGATCATTAAAGAAATATTTAAAGCACGAGCGGGAGTGTTTTACGGGATATAAAACACGAGGCGAGAGCCTTTTTTAAAAAATGAAGCTGTCTAACAAACACGGTGAACTTATGGACGTTTTTCGCCTTTGAGAAACCTTTGTAAGTTTGCCAACGTGTGAATCGTTTCTAAAATTGAGTTTTTTCAACGAAGACTGCGAGATTGTTCATGGCTTCGAATGCTGCATGAACATTTTAGTACTCAAAGATGAACTATTACTGAGTCAGTATACTAGTTATTGTTATCTAACCGATTTCCTTTTCGTTTTTGTTGTTTTCGATATCCGGTTTAAATGTAAACTTAGGATTTTTAACATTCGCGGGCAACATTCGTTTTTCAAAAGCCGCGGTTTTTATTCTTGCAAGTCATTTGTTACGATCACGTTTTTTTATACATACTGAGTCGGAAATGATACCAAACAAAAGATATACTTCCTTTGAAGCGTGCTTGAACTTTCTTTGCTGGACATTCATTTATTTTGTTAACACTACTGTACCAAAGTCCACAAGATTCTGTCACAGGTGCGTTTCAGCTGTTATGTTTCTTCCAGAAGGAAACGGGATAAACATTTTGTGCCTTTTGTATTTTTGAGAGGAATACTTGGTTACGGTGGAAAACTATTTGAGATAGCAGGTCACATTCACGGTTACCTGGTCTTATTTCCTTTAGAATTGGACCAGGGAAATAAGCTTGGCATGGTACAGTTGCCCAGTCTAAAACTACTGCCTTTGTCAGCGGTATTTTTCAAAACAGAAAGCATGCATGATGGAATTAAAAAAGCTTATGTCAATGTTAGTGGTTTATTTGCTTTGTTGTGTTGTAAAAGACAATGTGTAATCGATTCAAATTTCTTAAAAGATATATTTTATGAATTTTAAATAC
Source organism: Nanipora kamurai (assembly GCA_036872915.1). NCBI lineage: Eukaryota > Metazoa > Cnidaria > Anthozoa > Scleralcyonacea > Helioporidae > Nanipora > Nanipora kamurai. The sequence continues at coordinate 1,152,359 of JBAHVQ010000103.1, forward strand.
GCACGCAAAAAGTCACAATTGTGGGGTTTGGTAACCTAGGAAACCACTGAAGAACATGAAATAGAACTGCATTAAAATGAAAGCCAAGACATTAATTATTACATTTGAGCTGAAGGTTGAGCCGATAATGTTTTATTGAAACCACTACCTTAAAAATAAAATATCAGAGAATCACTGTTTGAAATTTGACCCCATTGTTTGGTAATGTAGTAACCGCGAAAAGCCTTTTACTAGAACATTACCACATTTTTACTGGACCTAAAATACGAACTACATGAAATGTTAAGACCGTGGAATGAAAACTTTCAAAATTAGTGATGACTTATAAATAGCTCCCTCATACGTTTGCGCTGGGAAAAAGGCCCATGTACGTTCAAGGGTTTATCTAGAAAAATCTAATTATTATGCAACATTAACATTTCACATCAACAACTCATATTGTGTTTAGAACCGTAGTACTTTAATCCGCTCTTACAGTATTTAGTCTGACTGACAGATTCTGTTGCTTTTACGTACAAGGAGAAACCATTTGTTTTGAGGTTATCTATTCATCAACGAGAAAAACGCTGTAATGTCGATTTAAATTGTCAGTTGTTATAACAGGTAAACCCATCCCAGTAAGAAAAATTTGCATTCACAAAGGTTATTTACTTCGTTGATACAAAGTAACTCACCCTATATGGCAACTATCTAAGTCTATTTTAGTCTAATATTTAGTTTAAATTAAAAAAAAAAAACTCAAACTAAATTAGTGTTATAAAAATGTATAGTCAAATTATATTAGAATATGACTACAAACCAACGATTTAAAAGCGTGATTTACCATGTATCGCTGTTTTCAAATTACATTTCCGGATTCGAATGAAATCAGCAGACTTACGAATTGAACAGCAGTCGTGTGTAAAGGATGCATGTGCTTGTGGGTATTATGATTCTTTAGTCGCATGTTACATTAATTTACAGACACATTCAGAGAGCATGAATCCCAACATGCATCGTTTCAACTCGCGTTGTATGGGGCTTAAATCAAAAGCGTTGATCAACAAGTGCGGGTTCTTGTGATTAGCGTTAACTTCGTGATTAACTTCTTGACTACGGTTGGATATACAACATGACTGAAATTGTTAAATCACGTTGTATAAGGCGCCGTCTTGAGATTTTATAATAGTTTGAGCGAACTCAGAGAGGGAGATTAATGATAAAATGTTGGGGAATTTTATCAAATCTTCGTTTTTCTCAAGCCAGAAATTTGTCAGACACTTGATGTTGCTAGGTGGTTAAGGTTTCTCTTAACGTTCACGAATACCTTCCTGATGATTAAGAACTACCTCGTTCTCTTCGAAATTCACATCATTTTGAAGATTTTGGATTGTACTTTGAGGTCGGGAATAGAAATTTTCCTAAAACATATACCAGTGAAGACCAACCTCAGTAACCGTGTGAGAGACTTTTGGTATCTAATTTCACGAATATTTTCCAAGTATTAGATAAATTACAAGCAAAAAAAATTACTGAAACTAGAAAAAGCCTCGTACACTTTTGGCAATTAGCCTTTTCTAATGGGAAATCTAGACAAGACAGTGGCATTTAACTCCTTCCTGTCCGTATAGGTCCTCAGTGACTTATGGAGACTTTGGTATTTAACTCTGGCTAAGGCCAGACGATTTTACTCGTCCAATGGAAAGTCCTTGGATAGGAAAGAGTAAAGGTCGTCAAAAGGCCACTAATTCAGTCATTAAAACTGGCACTTAAAACTTGATTATCCTTTAAATATAAAAGAAAGAAGAATGATCTGTTTTTGGACCTTGCAGTACCATTTTAGAGATTCACTGTGGTGTATAGACTTGTTGGCGTCATTACTGTCGAAGTTTAAAGTTTAATGAAGGTTAAGAATAACCTTAACTTTTTTGTTAGATGATGGTAACCATGGCGACTTAACTGCGCATCAGGGTTCGTTTATTGAAAGCCCGGATAGTTCGTAACAAGTGATCAGCGTGAATCAAGCGTTGAACGACTAGACGTACACTTCATTCATTGAATAGAGAGATGCTTATTGGATAGTTCTATTCGGCAGAAAAACTTTAAGTTTGGTTTCTTGAAGCATGGATGACGCTGTTCCTCTTTTGGGGATTTATTCGTGATTAATCACAGTTAAGAGTTTTGTAAAATTCGCTCCAGCACTTGGGTGCCTAATAACGTACCCTGGTACCTTGGATAATTTAGTAAATTTTCGCGACCGAGAGATTTCTTGTGGCTGCCAAATATTTTACTCTAGGAACAAGTGGCACCTGGTGAAAAATTCAACATTGAGTCCTGCTGTTATACTCATTAAATCCTTGAGCTAGTCCAAGTTCCATATATAGGTCGGTTTGGGTAGATTTTATCTTATACTATTTTTACCCACTTGCTGTGTCTTTTAGAGTCCGTATGAAATTCAGTATCAGAAAATTGTTTCTTGGTGCGCGTTTGATGTCACTGGTTGTTAGCACGCAATTAACAATGACATGGAATTTTTCGCCGTTTTTCCAATTCAATTGGACCTTAAAGAGATAAAGCCATTTGTTTACTCTTGATATTTCATTTGCTAAAACTTTCATCTGTCTGAGTCGGTGTTCTCACCCAACCCTGATGAGTGAAAAAAATGCGAAAATGGTCATGACTCTTATGAATCCTGCTTGAAACAATAAACAAAGACAGAATGACGACGGTCACACCAGGTGATGGAGGCAAGGAGTGGTAAAGTGATTGGATTTTTCCAGTAATGGGTGTAATTTTGGACGTTGATAAAAACTTAGTTTTCCGAAAAATTTTATTGTTATCAGAGAATTTTATTTATAATTGCACAAAATCAATTTATTACAGCGTAAATTGATAAACACTGCACCCTAAATTTATTCTTCTTCTCACCACAATTGTGAATAACGATTTCTCTCAACCAACATGGCTGCTAAACATTCATAATTCCAACCAAATTTGGCATGAACATAACACATTGTCTCTTTACCAGTTTTCTGAGGAATAAACTCCAGAATTTTACTTAAATCACCACTCCGGACTCATTCCCAGAATTAACAATTCCATAACTTTCTGTTTTAGGAGTATCTAGATCACTTGGCTTGTTTATGCCACTACCCATTTGGGATTCGTCTGATTATTTTGAGGAGCCGTGGTGAAGTGTCTTGGGGTAGATAGTTAAAAATTGGGCAAGTTTTACAATCGTTAGGGCGGGCTTTGAACGCTGAATCAAAATATTGCTGATAATATTACTACGGTACTAGTAAATGACAAATTGTATTCAATTCTCGAAATGAGGGATAACAGTAGGCCCATCCGCTACACTTGCCACTTGAAAACGTAGCTCTATGAACTATATTAAAAGCAACAGCTAGCCTTCTCCCTAGCAAATAGTGCACTCTTTATTCAACTTGTCTTCACCTCAGCTTCGACGTCGTAAATCTCAGATTTGCTAACGCTAATGTTTCGTACGCCGTCGTCTGAATGTTCAACAAATGTATATAATTTAGTAATTTAATGGTCTCCTGCCAATTTTGAAATCTGCGCGGATTTTTACCTGATATTGTCGGTGGTTGTTGAGCAGGATTGGACTGGAAACAATCAATCTGATCTGGCAACGAACTGAAAGTCTGTAGTGTTCAGATTAATACACTGGCCTACTTGAGATTTTACCACCAACAAAGAATATCTGATAAGATCTCGTTAAGGCCTGAATCATACGAGTGATCATGCCAATGTAAGCTTAAGTACGTACATGCAAAATTTAAGGGTGAACAGGGTAAAACAAATGGAAGCACAAGCACAACATAAAAGAAACTTTGTTTTTCTTTTCTGTCTTGCTTTTGTTGTTGCTCTTGTACTTGCTTTTCTTTTTTTGTGGGCTTGTACTTTAGGTTGAATTGCCCTTAAGGAAAAAAATCTTTGCCTCACGTTTTGTTTGTCTTAGTACTTCAGCCTGTTTCACTCATGTGAATCAAGCTAAAGCAAGTGCAGTGTTGGCATTCGGTAACCCGAAAAGACAGCTAAACTAGTTTCCAAGTTACAGTTTCAATATATCTTGCAATGTGTACTTCATCATGTAAGCAACTTAATATCCAAGCGATCAACATTGTCAATCATGATAAGTGCTTTTGAACATACATTCCGATGGCATGTTGTGTTAAAATCTGGTTATTAAATAATGTCACCTAGAATTAGGTATAATTAGGGCTAGAATACATCCATGAACATTTAACGAGATACGATTATCAACTACCAAAATCTACGAAGGAACTTACTATGATCAGGGATCTTACCCCACCCGTTTAGTACCCTGGCACTTTGCTGGCTGAGCAAATATTCAAAGGCCGATCACTCAGCCCTAGATCCTTCATTGTTGACTGACAAAGCTGTTTATCTACAACTACAGTTTATTCTCTTTCAGTGACATCACTGTTAATAGACCATTTTCACTGAACGGACATCTGAATAATGAAATGACTTTGATTACTTAGGTAAACAACAGTGAGAAAATTGTTTTGCAACACACCAGATTCAAAAGTAACACAGACCTATACCAGGGTGGGTTTAAAATACTGGTTTCTGTGTTCAGTCAACGATAAGAATTTTCCGTATTTCCATAGGGTTATCGAACCATGGCCAAGGGCGGGCAGGGTAACTCAAAGGGTCCAGGGCGAATTTAACGCAAGAGCGCCCACCTCGACGATGTACATTTTAAGTTAGTATTTGAGCGACACCTCATCATAACCCACGTTGAACAACCAAAATCGAATTATATGTTATCTTTTGTACCTTAACCTATCTTTTATAACAGGAAATTTTATTTTACTCATTGAATACCGGCCGCACAAATCTAGCCTCTTCGACCAACTTGAACACAATTAAGAAAGCTATCTGCAAAGAAAACAACTGTGACGTTTTTTCGTAGTTTTGCTTTGTGATATTTTATTATTTGATTGTTGTCATCGTGACCTGAATGAGCGAAAGATTTCAGATGACAGATGAAAAAAGGCTGACTTCTTTTCTCACGATATCCAATGCCGATCTAATTAAGTCCAATCTTTTCTTTTCGCTTGTCAAAAAGGATATGATTCATCATCCACTTTGCCCGACCTTTTAATGAAAGGTTATAGCTCGGGTTTTATCAATTTGAACAGGGAAAATTTTAGCTTTCTTTTTCCTAATCTGATATCATATCTATGGGCGGATCTATGTAGAGGTCAGGGGGACTGTTGCTCAAATTTTACTCTCAGATGTACATCAATATTCTTTTAATTGTTGGTCAAGATGAAATTCCAGCAAGAGGAGGTTATGAGAGCTGAATTTTACATTATCAGTACCTTTCATTTGTTACGTAACCACCATCCAAACCCAAATGCTGATGCAAGAACATTACATATTATCCTCAACCAGTATTCTTTTCTTATCCTGCATGGTTTGCGTATTAAATATAACCAATAATTCAGGTTCTTTGAGTTCAAAATTATGCAAATTGAATCATGAAAAAGAAAGAAAAACATTTCAAAAGGGCGGAAGAGGGGAAGGTCTGGCACAGGGCATTCCCTCTGGGAACTTGATTGGCCCTGAAAATGAGTGAAAATTTAGAAAACTAGAAATGGCGTTGGGAACCCGAGTGAAAAGGATGAGAGTTTTCGATGCCATTTCAAATACATCAAGGCATCCTCAAACGTTTCTGAAACTTTACCTTTTTAAGTACAAGTAAATTCACGAAACGGCCATACTTCTGGCTTGACAAGTAAGTGGCGCAAAAAGAACTTTCCGGACTTGCATTCCAAATAAAAATGTTCATTAGTGTAAAAATTCCAAGAGGAGATGGTCAAAATGGCAATAGTTGAAACTGATCACTGAAGTTGCATATTTGGGTTTTCGACAGAAAAGTGTTAATGGGAACTTAGAAAAATATTCCTATTTCCTTTATGAAATAACTCGTTAAAGTAGCAGTTATAGCACATCCTAAATAATGGTTTCTCCTTCCTATTCAGCATTTCGTCTTAGTGCGAGAACGTTTGCACAATTTCTGTCAAGTCTTTAATCGAAATTTACTAGCAGTAGTCTATTGCAAATGCTACAACCTGATTAGCCACACTATACTATGTCTAATTAACGATTAGGCGAGAGGCCGAAATGTCTAATTGCCTAAGACGGACAAAATATGATTTTAAAGAAATACGAATATGTAAATTTATTGTTTTGGTTTGTTGCTGCCATTTTACGAGTCAGCTAGGTTGTTTGGTTTTGTTTGGTTTATTTGCCTTTCATCAACATAAAAACCAGAAGACAGTGACAAAGCTCATCTTTTGAGTTCTCTTCGAAGCAATAAATTTTCACTGGCCTGCTAACCACTCTTACATTAAGAATTCATCATACGCTGAAACATTATTTTGTTACCCAGAAGCGTTGTAAAGCATAGTGAGAATCACAGAATTTGCACAAATTTATTTATTTGTCTCTAACCTTCAAAGAGGCTCACTAGGATAATTTTTAATAGGAGACTGGTATCTAAATACGGCATACGTTCTTTCATCACGACAGCACCGTCCACGTCTCTATGAATGTGAAATTGTTGGATGTTTGCTTCGGTGAATTCTTTTTAAAGTTAGTAATTAAAGCAAACAGAGTAAGCTCAACAGCATACCTAATTTTCAAGACAGAATTTTTATAAAATCCACTAAGTTTATTGCAAGAAATCTACTTAGACAACCTAGCCTGATATTTTGACATTTTATTCTTTAATGGAATATCTAACCTTATACCAATTTTCAGAAAAATTCACCGAAGAAATCGGAAGATAGTATGTCTGAAATGTGATAATCATGAAAATATGCCGATGTTCGAACGTTATTATTACCATCTTAACAACTGGAAATTTAACAATTTGACAAATACCTCCTGTTTATCATGCTTCTACTACAGTTAGACACATTTTGTACCGAACTTACAACTATTTCAAAGATAGAAATGCCCCCCATTTGCGACCGTACTAATTACATCTTGTAAACATAGATACTCTAGGGTGCCACTTTAATCTTTAGTTTGCCAAACTTACATAAAGTTAAAAAAATGAATTATATAAGAATGAAAAAAGTGGAGACAAAAGTCTAAAGCAACTGCAGGGCTTATGCTATAAGTAGACTTCCTTGCAAATTAAATTATATCATGGTAAGTAACATTTAGATGGCAGTTAACATTATGAAAACTACAAATAAGAGACAAGTAAATGATGTGGCGCTAATAAATTACTCTCTAGAAATTCTAACGATTGAAATTTCAATCTATTTGTCGCTAATTTCAGTCGTTAGCCGTTTATACACTAGAATACAGACAACGTTTTTAGACGTTCAAGTGATCTTCGACAGACAAATTGTCTTGGTGTGAAAATGGGATGGACATGGTTTCAGATGTAATAGTCGTCTGATTTTGACCGTCTATTTGTCCATCTGTTGAGATGATTTTTCGAAGACGAATTTTTCTTCTTGACGGATAAGTCAACACGCGACCTAAATTCACGTCAGACGAATTCAAGACAATCGAAGGAGAATGGGGCTAGTAAAGTATGTGTACATCTCGGTGTACGTCTTGATATGCATTTATTATGATAAACACAAGATGATTTATCTGGCTAGTTTTAACATGCACTGACACAAATAAATCTTCAGACAATTTGTGCATCCAGATGATTAGTCCGTTTGTTGGTTTGGTACCAGGGAGCAAACGTTTAAGATTGGGAATCGCTCTTTTACTCAAATGAAAATTAAAAAGATCAACCTAAAAAGAATTAAGTTTCAATCGATTTTAGAGGGAAACTTGTCTTTCCGGTAATAAAAAAAAAATTAAATTGGAAAAAACCCCAAAACTTCAAGAGATTACTACAGAAAATATAAATAAAAAAATTCAATTCTTAGGAAATTTTTGCTGATCAAACTGTGGTACGCCAAGGACTCAGAAAAACTCTGAGCTCCAGAAGGGACTCGAAGGTTGCGGGTTCGAGTCCCGTCTGGAGCTCAGAGTTTTTCTGAGTCCTTGACGTTCCACAATTTGATCGGCAAAAATTTCCTAAGACTTTAATAGTATCAAACTGCAACTCAAAATTCAAAAAAATTCAATTGTGGAAAAAATGTTTATGTTAGTGATTAAATGTATGCAGCATTACTAGTTGAGTTTTGTATACCAGGACCAAATGAACTAAACAATTTTAGACCTTTATACGAAATAAAAAATTGCCTGTTGGTTTGACATTTAGGAGCGTAAAAGGAATTGGCACTTCGAGCATGACTTAAAGATAATGTACTGAAACATCATCTTCCGAATTTGAGCTTGCTGTGTATTATGGTATGGCATCACGTTGAGTTCCCTAAAGTTAAGATAGGACCCGAATATCCCGTCAATACGAGATTTTCTGTTTAATCTAACACCTCGCTTTTGTAGAACAACAAGAGGATGTAAACTTGTGTAAAATAACGCAGGTATTGATAAATAATTGAAAATCAAAGTGCAATGCAAAGCAGACTTCTTCAGGCAAAAGCTTGATTGTTCAATAATTACCAAACTATGCAGAAACCTTACTAGCAAAAGGAGCTGTGTGTTAACATAACCTCCAGACATCAACCTCTGTCATCTGGTCAATATTTAAGTCGCATTGTATTATGGTAACATCGTCAAGTTTTTACCATTATTGCGTTGGTTCATATATTAAAAAATTAACTGACAGTCTATTTGCCTGAAACCAACAAGATAACGTAGATAACTCTAGATAATTTGTACTTTACGAATTAAAAAGTTAGGTACTAAAATTATGAACGACGATACGATTTATATCTTCTTCAAATAAACTACAGTCTATATATATAAAATAAATATAAAATAAAATAAAATAAAAGATATTTTATCACTAATTTCTTTATTCCATTTTTTATTGCCTTTTTGTGTTCTCTGGAACTAATTTTATATCGAACAAACTAGCCCAAAACTCTTCTAAAAGCTTGGCAAAACGAGAGTTTTCTGACACTGCTTGGTCTTCGAGAAATTATTTGTTTGTTTTGCGGCTTATGGTCTATCACTATTAGGCGATAATAGATTAGCCTAGAATGCATGTTTCGTGATAGTCTACCACTTCTAGTTCATTTTGTACTGTTGACATGTACAATAGAAACGCAGTTTTCAGTCAATCCTTGCGCCTTTTTTCGAAAGGCTTTTATAAATATTTTTATCTCGTGAGTTGGCCACCCACATCCGATTTGCTTTTGGATGGATATAATTATAAATTGACTTATTTTTTAATCTTTATTATCATTAGAACAATTTTAGTGTTATTTCTGGCAAACCAGTTTTGGCAAGGTAACATTTTTACCGTTACTGAAATTAATTTTCTTCGCACCAATGTGCGAAGCACTACTCCAGTTTTGACGCAGTAAGTCCTTTATATCGTAACTCAAGTTTGTGTTTTGCTGGCAACCTTCTTCGAAATTATCGCGGTGGATCTCTTTTAAAGCCACCACATAAACCGGATATTCAAGGGAAAACTCTTTCGAACTGTCCTTTCCTTCAACTAGAGGGTGCCATTCATTGAAAAGCTGTTCAGTTTTAATGGTAGAGAAGTCACTTGCCCAACTTTTCTACCCTGTGGAAGTTTACTTTTACTCTAAATCAAAGTTGGTGATTTACGAGAGAACATTTCTACGATATTCCCACTGCCCACTCACAAATAAATTGCCTTCTGTTTTAATCGGTAGAACGACGGAGTGCTAAAATTACAGATCATAGGTTTTAACTCCTGCTGTCAACTAGGGTTTCCTCTATTTGCCTCGTACTGCTCATTCGCTTATGATGGAGACCGTTACTTTATTATTTATCTCGATTCACAGAATCATATTGATTTTGTATAACTCAGAGAAAGTTTTGAGGGTTGGTCACCGGGGGCGAGTTTGAATCTTAACCGCGGTCAAGTGAAGAGGATTTATTAAACCTTTATCTGGTCGTTTAATCAGCTTAGGATAGAGTGGCCTCTCTTGCAGTTATTTACTGAAATAGCAAAGAAAAAAATCATCGAGTAAAAATTTAAAATATCGCTGGCAAATAGGACCTATTTCAATAAGACTGTGAATTTGCGGTTGTCCTACTTTTAGCAAAATACTACATGACGTGTGCTAAAATTTTGATTGCCCAGTTGACGGTTTTGCAACCTCGTAACCAGGTTCTTTACTCGGCACTTCCCCTGGGTACGAGGTTGACGGTTTCGCTTTTCCATGTTTTTGTCAGTAATTGGTCCCAAGAGGTGCTACCTGTCAACCTCGTGGAACAAAATCAATCGTTTTCGAAAGTCAGGAAATGTAACCAGAATTAGAGACAATTAAGAGAATGCCAATCACTGGAGCTTGGCATCCAGAACCACTGATTTTATACCACATAGGCAATTCCTGCAAAACGACCCTTTGCAAAGAATAACAGCTCTAACTTTCTGGCGACTTCTCTTGATTACTTAGTTCGGATTAGCACGTTTTAGCGTAGATGTTTTGTTGTCGACTCGGAAAAATCCGATTTAAAAAGGTTTAGCCTATTAAGCGTTTAAATTCATACTTAAAATACCACTCTATGGATCAGAAATGTCATCTTTATGCTATCTTATAAAAACGGTCTAAACGCTGATCCCTCCAAAATGGCGTTTACCGATATTTTTACTTCAAAATACGCAGCGGCGGCAGAAAAGTTATTTTATTATTATAGCAAATCCAATCCCATTAACAATTTTTACCGATTTTATCGTAACCGCTCTAAGATGGTGTTAATCGGGGGGAAGATTATTTAGTGTAACAACTGTTTGAGAAAAATTAATACACGTATGCTATCGTGAATATCCATGAAATTTTGTTGCGGTAATATATTGCGTTACAAATGCGGCCGTGTGGCATCAGTTGTATTTTCCCAGACAAAGGTCCATTCTGACGAGCGAAAATGACCACCGCAAATTCTGTACTCAACTCACATGGTAGATTGTCAATAGCTTAAAGTGAATCCGCGGACTTTTTGTTTCACCAGCTGGGATCGTAAAGCCTACCAGTGGTATAGATTATTTGGCATTTTTGACAGAGAATTATTTTAGTTTATAAGAACGACTGTGCTGGATGTTCGAGTAAAATGAGCTTTCTCTGAAGCTTGCAAAAGAGACGGTATGTGAAATTGCCCGAGGAGAAAGGTTCCGACTAGTTTTAGAGACACTGTGTCTGTAAGTGTAATCATTTACCTGCCATATATTATTGTTATTACCTGGGCTAGCTGAGTAGACGTAAATTCAAGACTTTCAAAAAGTGTTAACGCAGAGTCTTTGGAATAGCAATACTAAGGAGCTTTGCCTAACCCATCTATCCGGAAAACCTTTAATAAAATGAAAGAAGAGTAGTGTTTCTCACTACGTTATTTTCTGTTTAATTTGGATATTATACATGTTATTGATCACACCGATTGGTTCCTCGTTATACATCATAGTGACAGAGTACACCTGTTGCACGTTGGAAATGAATGACAGAATTAGGTTAACATTTTTAATCTTCTGGTCATTTGGATTTTTACAATCTAGAATTCTGTTGTTACTAATTAAACCCTTTGATTGTCAGAGACTCTATGGATGACCATAACTAGTGTCAACGTAGTTATTACCTATGTAAACTTAATAAATGAAAACATGTTTCTTTGCTGTCATTCCAGGTGGTAATTCTAACGTCTTTTGCAGTGTTTTAATTGGATGGTTTTTCTACTCAATCTTCAATCGGTAACTGCGTCATGCAGAAGTAATTCACTGAAAGAATTATCTTTGGTAGATACAATGGGAATATAATTCATTTTATATCAGAATCATACTAAGGGTAACGAGAAGAGAAAATTTTGATGATTACTGGTGAAATTTTTTCTTCTTATATGATAATGTGATATAATTCCTAAACGGTGTTCAGATTACTTTTCTACCGCCTGCTTGACGTTCTTACAAGCCAGGAAACGCGCTATCCGTTCGAAATTACCTAAATTGGGATTTAAACTTTGAAAGTTTAAAAGGTCATTTCTGGTATGAAAAGATGCGTCTTTGTCGGTGATGCACTGTAGATTTAGGTCGCCACAGACCAGATGAAAGTATTCAGAACGTCGGGTTGTGCACTAAATCTACCCTAAATGACTGAAAATAATCCCATGAGAACATCTAAAGTACCTGTAATATCTACACAGTCGCCGAAAGGAATGGGGCCCTCAAGGAGTTGGTGACACAATGGTGAACAGTTCTTGAATTGAAGTCATCAGTTCTGGGCATTACGTGTTATACTTAGCAACCACGTAGATGCAAAAATTAATTCGTCGAGTTCAGAAGCTTAGAAAGTGTTTTTGTGCCGTAAATTGCAATCATACATATAACTTCAGATTACCGATGAGACGCTCTGACTATTGAGCTTCCAGAACTTGCATAGTTAGTGCGTCCAACTTAATGTCCATTACAAGTGATGACGAGTTCGGTGGTAAACGTTAGCATATGATCATTTTTGCATTTTATAATAAAACGATATCTATAAAATTTACATGATCAGCTCTTGTTTGAACTTTATTAAAGACTGGTGCTCTGCCAGAATTTTTTATCCATATAATACGACGGAAAACAATGTCTTGTTTATCACGGAAACCATAATGTTGACACAACAATCGCATGCATGAGGATTGCTATGAAAGTCTTCTAATTATGGTGACAAACTTTGCACCATTCCTGTGAGTAAGGTTATAAATAAGTTAACAAAATGAGACAAAAAGCGCAACGTTTCAACTTGAAAGTAATTTTTTGAACAATTTGATTATTCTCAAGAGTGTTGTTTGTAATGTTTGCGTTTTGATTGGAAAGTCACGGTAACAATTCCTTAGATCAAGCAGTAACTTAATATGATCTTGAACCAGTTATTGACGTGCAATTGGGTCAGTGGTCCCGTTGGGAATTTAAATGCATGGTTAATGACAGACGGAATTATTTGCACCGGCAGGGTTTATAAATTCGTTCGCGTAGGGTAATTGTGGCATTTCAGATCTAACCGACGGTGGATAGGTTAAGCGTCTGACAATGGGAAGTTTTTACTACGTTATCGCTGTTGTATTGACTCTCAGTCAATTTCTATGCAAGAGTACCAATGTGTCCGCCTCAGAGTTAAACAACGACGCAATAATGTGGAATATCCACAGCAGTTTTAGGCAAAGCCAAGGGTCCGATTCTACAAAACCGCAAGTAAACGAGAACCGAGACTTGCGACCGTTGCAAGGTTGGCCGCAAAGTTGTTTACAGGTCTCCAGTAACCAGACCGTAGATAACACTCGGAAAGTATACATTGCTGCTCTCAATCGAAGCCTTTCTGAACAATTTGACGAAAAACAATTTGTCCATTCGACAGACGAACGAACTTCCCGATTCCGCATCTGGGATGGAAGTGTTAGGAACCGGGAAAAAAGAGAAGCCGCCAAGGAGGAAAAAAATAAAATGAAGAAACGCATATTATTTGCAACCGTAGGTAAGTAGAATTGGCAATTTATTATTGCTAAAAATTGAGAATAATTCTGTTGAAGGCCAACGCATTATCGAAAATGTCCACTCGCTGTTTCGGTTTTTTGTACATCTGAATGAGACTCTGACCTCAAGATGAACAGCTAGTTTTACCTAGTGATTCAGAAATTCTGCATATGTCACCAGTACAGATTTTACAGAATGAAATGTGGATACGAAAAAAGTTTACAAGGCATATGTGATTAAAGTTGCATAATGGATTGCCTCCGTCACCATTTGATCACGTCTTATGCCAAATCTCTCCAACTCGCTATTTCTTAACGCACGCCTTTTGTTATTCATGTCCTTTCGATCCCTCCTCGTTCAAAATTTTAATCAAAATATTTAAAGTTTACTCAAGCTGCTACAATCACATTCAGTAAAACAACGGATATAGTTGAACGAATTAACTCATTACATTTAATCTAAAACAGATATTTACTTCGGAACCTTCGAACAAACCTATATCTTTTCATTTAAGCTACGCGTATAGTAGTTTTCGCTAAGCTTGTTATCCTTCCACGTTTATCGTTATATTTAGCTGAATGAATATTGTTTGGCGGCACATAGTTCTCTGTTTGGTTCCCGGAAAACCAGAAACTCCAGCATATAAAATTATGTGATAAAACGGACAGTATTTTCTTCCTTTTTTACTTGCTAGTTGGCTTTAGGTCAAGTTGTTTTTTAAACAGTCACTTCAGGTTCAGATAAATACCAAAAGAGATTAATCCTTCACTTTGGTAGACATGGAATGAAGAGCAATGAACTACATCCATTTAACTGTCATCGGTGTAAGGTTTAGCGATGTTGTAACTAGCTTGTTGACCGGTACGTTCAACAGTGACATGTAGTGTTAACAACCATATGTTTAGTTCTTCACCAGTTAATTTAACTGGGTTAAATCGTGATCACCAGTGATGGCTGTTAAACCATTTCATGGACAAATTAATCGGCTTTTGTAAACTTTGAGGACCAGATTAATTTCTCTGATTAATTTAGGCGTGTCAAACTCGTTAACGCTGCAGACTCGCAGGTGTAAATTGCGACAAACTGATGTTAACTGATTTATGTCGACAGGCTTTCTGAATACGTCGTTTTAATCAGATTAACTAAATTTTGAATATTTGTCATCAGACCACAAAATTCTTGGCTCAGTTTGCCCTGCACGACTTCTCGGTAAACGAAGATTAGAACAAATAATCCGTAGTTTAGACCTATTTGGGGTATTCTAAAGCTTAATTACTTCATATAACCTGTTTCCTCATCTCAAACGCAGCCAAACCTGTAACCATTTCGTGATCGTGTGGACGCGGTGATCATTGTCTTAGAAGGCTTCACCTGGTGAGCGACGAGTGTATTCAGGTATTGCTGAGCTCACAAATCTCTAAAATGTCATCAAATATTTATTAGTGATAGCAACGAATAAAGAATGTTGTAGCTTGGCACGTTTTCATTAAGTACCCAAGGCCCCCTCCCCATTCCTTTAAAGGTTCTGCGGTATATGACCTTCATTATACTTTTGAATGTACGTACACATCTGAGATGTGTCAAAGGGTTAAAGTGCAAAGTTTACAATGTTTAGGAAATTAAGCCGTTTATTTTTGGTTTCGGTTGGCTTCATGTCGTAATCAATAATGGCAACTTGTAGTTCTTCCCTAGTGAATTGCGCTTGGGATTGATCGAGACTCAGCTTTAGCACATTAACTCATGGAATCAGCTAGGCCTACGTAAGGAGGATATATTTCACCCTAATTCCATTTCATACCACAAAATTGCAAGAAGCAATGATTGTGATATTTGTGACAGAGGTGTAACAGCGATTTAAATTCTCCATTTGTATATTTCTAATATTCTGGAAACAATTCAAGGAAAAAGCCTTTATTTTCTCGTCACCTGAGAAAGCGAGAGGGAGAATAGTGCGGCATGCAGAGTCATTCGGCGGGAATGTCAGAGAGGTTGCATCGATTTTTGGTCTTGCATGGCTAATTTGGGTAAGCCTTACAAAGGCTTACTTATCAATATCTTGGCGTAAGTAGAACATTCTAGACTAGATCAGATTAGAAAAGATAAAACCAGAAAGGAGCAGAAGAAAACAGAAGAGAACCAAAGAATACAGAAGAGAACCGAGGAGAACAAAGGAGTGAGTAACGAAACAAAGAAAACGGAAGAGAATAAAGCCGAATCGAACAGGAAAGAAAAAAGAAAACAGATGAGAACAGAAAAGAATTAAAGAGAAAAGTACAGAACAAAAGAAAACGGGCGACATCATAAGAGAACAAATGAGAACAGAAGAAAAGGTAAGAAAATTGAAGAGAACCGAAGAAAAGAACAGAATAGAACGGGAAAGCCCTCAAAAGAAAACAGAAGAGAACATTGAAGAGAATATAAGAGAACAGTGCGTGAAGAAGAGAACAGAACCGTAAACAAGATGAAAAAACAGATAAGAAGAGAGGAGAACTGAAGCGAATATAAGAAAAGATAAGACAACAGAACGTCTATATGAATTGTAAGTCCACGTTTTGATATCATAAAGACAACTTTTAGGGGAAAACTTAAAGACAAGCATAGTACATGGCTACAATGATGGAATTTTTGAATAATTGATTTCATTTAAAAGTAGATTATATATCATTGATTTTAATTCAATATGAGGGTGAATAAAGAATGTGTAAAAGATATTCAGAGTAAAATTAATGCTAATACAAGCTATATAAATACTACTTCCAATTTTTATCATTTTAATTTTTGTTATCTTTCCCTGGCTAACACCAAACGATTTTATTCGTTAAGAGGAGACGTCCAGGACAAGAAAAGAGTTATTCAAAGTTCTCGATCATTGACCTCTTCGATATTAATCACGGTCTCAAACGAAATTTCATTGTGTCAATTTCAGCAAATGTTTAAGGCACCGCATACGTAATAGAAAGCCAACCTACAATATTTACCATGCACGAAGTCAGTGAAAAATCAAGAAAGACTCCGACTATTTTGCAGTGTGATTTAGAACAATCCGTTAAATACCAGAGTGATCTGGGAAAATCCTTCAGTTTAATAAGGGATGGGCTATCTTTCTGGTCCACTAATCAGAAGTTTACTTATAATATTTACTCGGAATAAAATTTGTGACTTCGGAAGCTCACACCTTGATGCGGAATGTCCGTTTCATGAGGACCGCTTAACTGTAAACGCTTAAGTCCGAGAAAATTGATTAAACTGGGAAAAATATCTTTCTGTGAACTTTTGGTCACAGTTTGTTGTGTGGCAACGAACCGTGAGGAGTAACACGTGCAAGAAAAGCACGTTTAACGTTTTATTTTTAGTGTAGATTCCAAAAATCTTAATTCGGAGTGGTAACTCGAACGGAAACCGTTTGAAAATCGCAAAAGGTGAAACGGTCTTCCCAAGTTCTATTTTCGGGGTGGTGGACCGAATAGAGTTTGTGCAGGTTTGACTGGATTTATAACCTCAATGACACGCCAGTGAGGCAACATTAAGTTGACAGCAAGTCGCAAGATTATGGAAGAGTTAGTTACACGAGTAAGTAAGCCAACATTTACACAGACCCGCAGGGTTGACTTGAATAAGTAGCTACTTATGGCTCAGAAAATTAAGATGTTTATTTAATGACGGTAAATGTATAGAGAAGATTTTGACAAAAGTTCTAAGTTTCTCCGTTGCAAATTTTCAAAAAGTTTCTGACCGTCATTAACTCGAACATTTTCAAAAAATTCCTTCAAACGACGCGTTAATTCGTGTGTTTTTGTACCGCAATTGTCATTCTGATGGGCGTATTAAACTCGCGAAAGCCTTAAGAACGAACAGGAGCGAATCATAAACAGGTGAAATCTAGCTTAGAAGATTACCGACCCGAATTTAACTAAGTTAGTTTGTCCACATGATACGATGGTCGCATGCGATTGTTCACGCTGGTATATGCAATTAACTCGTATTAACACTATCCAGCTTACTATTCGCAAACGAATCTTGCAATACTTCGCGAAGATTCTGGTGAGTGAATCGTATATGCATCAGATCGAATTTGTTTATGCAAGTATAATGATAAAGGTATAGATGTAAAAACATATAAATGATACCAATTTAGCTTAAACTAAGATGACTTTTGTGATAATAATAACGTCAACGAATCAACTCGTTTAAAATGTTTTTTTTCAACCTAGTAAATATAGCCAAAAGTGTGTTCAGATGCGAGAAATATCATTTAAGAAACCTAGATTTAAATATTTTCCGGGGGAGCATGCCCCAGAACCCGCCGAACGGTTGGTGTTCGTTTGGTTCCCCTCTTTTAACTTTTCAAGATACGCATCTGCAGTCGTATGTGACAATCGTTCCATGTAGATCAGACCCTACAGATACATGACCAGTAGCGTGGACGTATACAACAACGTCAGGATGACAATCGCAAGAACAAAATCGCCTGCATGCTGAAAGGAGTGATAGAATTAGGTTTAATATAAGGGTGTCCAACAAAATTAAAATCCACGAATTAAATATGTTGGACTGATGGGAATCTGTGGTCCCTTGATCAAAACTAGTCCACCTATGAACTGTCCTTGGTCAAAATAAATAGGAAAGTTCAAGTGGGTTAAAATTTGAAGGCGATCTGGGGAAATCGTCCCCGGTATTTTTTTTTGTAAATTAAGTTCTAAAATTACTTACTTTAAAAATAAAAAACAAAAATATTAAGAGGAAAATATAAAAATTTTCAATACTTTATTATTATAATTTTTTATTTTTTTCGAAAATTAAACTCGATTGAAGCTAGGTATAGCTAAGTTATTAATTAGCCTACTTGCAATAACTCGATAATTACTATAACGAATTACCTATAATACATTATATTTTAGTTATTACAGTATTACCATCTACTTTAGCGTTACTTTTTTGCTGATTCCCAAGAAAAGTCGTAAATTAAGATGTCTTAGATTTGAGGTTCTAATCATGATTTTCTTGTTTATGTTTGTAAGTTGTTTGATCTATCTTCGATGCTGTGTACTTTTGTAAGTCGCTTCTGTGTAAAAGTTACCCGTTTTGAATTCGCCGATGGTTTTATTTTTCTTGATTGTTGTAAGGATCTTCTCAAGTAGTTTTAGTACTTCATGTAGACCACCGGGGTCGTTTCTTTGATGTCCCTATATCTTTTTAGGGTAATTTTTTTAACTTTGTAAAATGCGTGAACGGTTTGTTTTTTCATTAGACTAAACCTGGGTTCACACGAGCGAGACAAGCGCAGTCATGCACAAGGTCGAAGGAAAAGACATTACATAGCAGGCACTCCTGAAGGACAAAACAGGAATAAGCACAAGCACACGGAATAAACGCAAGGATAAGAGTAATCAATAGCTGTACAAGAGGAAGAATAACGTGTCTCTTGTCTAGCTTGTGCTCGTACTTACTTCTGTTTCACCAGGCCCACAAGGAAATTCTGCTTGCACTTACGTTTTCACTCGTGTAAACAAGGTTTTATACTGCCCGTTTTAAGATCATAGGTGGTGTCCATTGCATCTTATCTCCACAGATTGACGGAACAAAGATATATAATACTAATAATGTTTTTATTTTTAAACCGACTTTATAACGAGAAGGTTAAATTACATCAGTAACTTACAAACTATTAAAAGTAAATTACATAGGTAAACTAAAAAATGTTTGTTACAATATTAAAATATAAAAATATTAAAAAAATATATAAAATATAAAAAAATATAATATATATATATATATATATATATATATATATCTTAAAATTATTTACTGTTTTCCTTAGAAATCGTTTGAGGGAAAAGCGACTTCCGAAAACTTTCAGTTTTGCATAAAAATTATTATATTTACATCTTGGTCTCATATTATAAACAGACGAAACTCTACGGGGTAAAAGCTCTGCAAACTTTGCATTGTTCATATTCTTTTCGAAATATTGTGCAGACAGCTTTTTACGTCACGCTTAAAGTGTAGGGATATCGGTAAACTTTCGACCTTCCCTATAACTCAATGATAACAACATTATTTTCAATGCACGTCTTTAAATCTTTTCTATGTGTTCACTCAAACAATCTTGAATGTTAAAATGCTATGCGTATTAAAGAACACGCCTGATGGTAGTATACACATTAATAAAAATAAATGTCAGCATTCGATTGTTTTAATAGCCTTAACGTAGAGAGTATTTTCCCTGCTTTTTTTTACAATTTCGTAAACATGTTCGTTCCAATTCATATTGTCTTGGACAATTAATCCTAGAATATAAGCGCGAGGAAAATCTTTTGTTAAGTTCATCTAACATAGTGGCAGTGACGTAGCACGTAAACCAAGAATCGATGGTACTTTGTCTTAAAAACAAGAAAACAAGGTTCTGATGGAGGGCTTTCTCTCAAAACGTTAGTACTCTGTTCTCTCGTTTTCTTACCATAGGTATTTGATTACAGCTTATTTTCTCTGATTAATGGCATTCACTCGAAAAATCATTCCCTCATTTTTTAGAATAGAGCTATCTTATTCTACTTCATTTCAAACTACCTAATTAACTTGAATTCAAATCATAGTTACTACAATTTTAACACTTCCACGAACGGAACGAATTAGGTGAAGTTTCTTTGAGAAAATCCAAATTCATATTTCCGAATACAATTACGGAGTTGCATTTCTTTCATTCAATCCAGTATTCGATTCTAAGTCCATTGAATCTCATTCGATGGATTTAGAAGACTGAATCGAATCCGGGCTCGGTTTCCCCTAAAGATACGCAGCATAAATTGACCTCATTATAATTTCACGAAGTCAAATTAGGACAGCTAACAGGCTGATGAGGGAATTTAGAGATTAAGTGTGATTTAAATAACAAAGAAAATCGAGAAGTCATGGTATTGTTGTGCAAGCACTTTTTACTTGTTAGTATGTTGATACCTTTTCACTATAATTTAGATCATGTACAGTATATAGAACCGTTTTTGCACACATGTTGTTCATATAAACATATATTGGATTGTGACTCCCTTAATTTTTTTTTCTTGAACGGTGCCTCTGATCTTGATGAAGTGATGCTCCATCCCGCTTACTAAAGTACGTCAGTAAATTAATTACTTCAGTATTGTTTGGAATCGTTCAGTGACCTTCTCATCCATCCCCGTATTTTACAATCAACATATCATTCATCATCATTCAACACTAATGTCTTCAACATGTTGAGCTTGTCAGACAACCCCCGTTGAATTTGGTGCGGAATGGACGATCAAAGGATTTCGTCAAACTCGTTAGAGGGTTTGACCAGCATTTAGAAGCCAAGGTTATGGGTTGACTTCCTGTCCGAGGCTCAATGACGACTTTTCTTGTAAGTAGGTAATGTGAAACCCTTTAGTTGGCCAATGATTTGACGTATGAGGTACAGTTAGCTGTAGAAAGTAGAGTTGATAAGTTTGTATTGAAAATTTTGTGTTCAGAACTATTAGTCGATTGCCTCAGACATAGATGAACTTATTCAACCTTTGAGGCTTCGCAATTGCAGTTCGCTTAACGAAGTCGAGTGGGTAACTCGTTTTTGGTGGAAATATCGCCTTAGGTCATTTTGTATATGACTTTGAGGAAAACAGTTTCTTTTGCTGGGGTTTCTGTTCAGACAGCCTTCATATAGGCCGGATATATTAGAAACTTAGTGAAAACCTACTAAGAGCATGAATAAACACAATTGAGCTGTTACGGAGCGGCCGCGACGCCGTGCATGTAAACCTATATCCGATGGCATTACAAGTACCACTTCATTAAAGATGTAGAGGGGGTCAACACCACTCCATTCCCAACCATACAGGTGAATAGACTTCCCAATCTAAATTGGAAGCCTCTTCTATTTCATTTGCCTGACACTTTAAGGCTATCAAACGCAAATTCAGCGAATTATTATGACATTCACGATATTCTAATACATCATGAAAGCAATTTCAACAAAAAACGTCGACAGAAAAATTTAATACTTAATGTTGAACACAAATTTGGTTCATCTGGGAGCTTGGTACATATCAGACGCCTAATGAACGTTCTCAAGCTCGTTATCTCAGAAAAACGATTTCTGAGCCCTAGACGGGAATCGAACCTGCAACCTTCTGATGATCGGTGAGACGCTCTAACCATTGGGCTACCACGACTCAGATTGTGAGCTAGGGTGCAGGTTCGTCATATGTACTGCCTAAGCGGAAGTCACGATATGATAATAATGACGGAAATACTTAATGTTGAACAGAAAGTTGTTCGTGTGGGAGCTTGGTAAATATCAGACGACTACTGAACGTTCGTAAAACAATAAGAGCCGTTATTCTGAGATAACGAGCTTGACAAACGTTCACTAGTCGTCAGAAACATTTAATGCACAGAAAAGAAAACTGACTACTTATCAACTCCGCAAAATACAGAAAAATTTTAATCGGCGGCAAAAGCCTTAATCCTCAAACAAAAAAGCGTTTGCTTTGGGCAAAACCAGTCAACATAGTGCTTAAAAGGGCTTTATTCACGAAGGAAAACCCTTAGTACTCTACAAAAGAATTTGGCTGCAACTGTGCAACTTCGTCCGGCGCTTAAAAACTAAGGCAAAAACCCATTAACTCTTTTATAATTTTTAAATATGTGCTCATCAAGTAAATTTCAGTGTTACACACGTTCTTCAGTAAAGATGTTTATGACAGTGAACTGTAATGAGAATCACGAACCGACATAACGATGTTTTTAGTGACGGCCACTTTTAATTTTCCATCTTCCGCTTCTGGAATCCTAGGCGTGGTACTTTTCATTCTTCAGGTTGCTTACATAATTCCAGACAAGATCAGGGATGCATGAGGGCAAGTTACTCGGAATGAAGTGTTGAAATGCACGATCTGTTTGTTCATAGCCGAGTCGCCCTACCATAGAGGTGTTAAAAATGTTACACGACGTTATCATGCTCACAAAAATTGAAAGGTCGTCCATTCCCTGTATTCCGACTAACTTGGGAAGACCGGTTTAGATGTGAAGTATATTATCCGACTCCTATTGCAAATTTCTTGGAAATGCAAGATACCCACCTACGTGCAGAAGCAAAGTACAGTAATTTCTTTTACTTGCCGCTATATCACTTATGCCGACTATTTTGGTTTTCCTCGTAACGCGCTTTAATATAAACGACGGGCAAATAGACCTTGGGCTAAAAAGTAAATAAAAGTCAAGACTAATCATACGCATAGAAGAATCTGAGTAAGCTGTCTTGAAGCCCAACTATGATTCATTGCACGTTAAGTTTAAACTAGGTAGTTTGATAAGAACGGCCGTATAAAAGTTTAGTGCACCACAAGTAGTCGATCTGAGATCACCTTATTATATCCGATCATTCACACTTAAGCGCGGTCATCTTTTGATTGATCGCCGGATTTGAAGTGGACAAGCTCAATATGAGGAGGCTTTGATCTAAAATAACGACATAGTCTCTCATTCCGTATGATGGTATACGTCATACGAGCGAACCGTCGAGTATAATGAAATGTACGTACCATACGTTTGTTTATTTTTATTGCACTCTCAGTCCCACAATTTTGTTATAAACCAATTTTATCTTCGAATTTTTTAAATCGTGCTGGACTGGCATGTTTCCCCGGAAATACACCATTCTTCTTTATTTCCACTCGGTTTCTCTCTCGTCTTGGTTTTGCTTTGATCATATATTTAGTGGTTTATCGCAGAACTATTGCAGTAACTTTTACCAGTCACCAAGGTGCACTAATACACACTTTTCAAAGCATTATTATATTTTTATTCGTAATCCATAGGTGCAGATGTGATAAAAATCCTTTGCTTCATTACGGCTATTTACACTAGAGAAATAAGGCCCATCTTACAGAAGACACCAACAAGATCATTTACTCCAATACAACACCACCTCTTGTGTTAGAGCAGCCGCGCACTGCTGGAGAGCAGTAAGAGCGGAGATCAGGCCCTGGGTTAAAGTTTCGTATTGGACGTCGATTACGTAATGCGTAAACATTAACCCTTCAATGTCCGAGTAAATTGTCAAAACGGACAAAAAAATTGTGCTGAAAGTTGAATCAAACCAAGATCCGTAACGCGAGCAAAAAAGGACTTGTCTGACCAACATTTCAACGTAGTTTCGATTCAAAATCGCGACAGGAAGATGGGAAAATGACAATTGTATCCATAAGTCAGATATTTGGGATTTTATACAGAAAAGAGTTAATCTTATTCAGACATGGGGTGCAAAGTGCCTGCACCGACTTTGACATTTAATATCTCAAGAAGTACTTGCGGTATAACTCTGAAATTTCATGACTTATCCTCAAGTTTTACTTGCTTTATGGCTGCTAAAAATCAGAGAAAAATATGTAACAGAAAAAGATAACCGGCAATTGCTAACAACTACCGTGGCAAAAATTCAAACTGAAAATTTTCAACTTCTAGTTTTCCCGACAAAAGTAAGTAAATTTTAATTTCAAAGATTTTACATTTCAGATTTGCCTAATATTTCAACATTTTACCCTCATGACGTCATCACTTTTAATAATTAGAGTAGTATATGCCGTTTGGAAAGCTAAAATAGGACGAAGTTTATTCTGAACAATTTCGTGGTCATACGCGTTTAATAGTGCCTGACACAAATACTGCGGTTACTTTATGCCATCTCAAATCAAAAGATCTCATGAAAGGACCAGTCTGAATAGAGTTAATTTTGCACTAAAGTCTTAGGAAATTTTTGATGATCAAACTGTGGAATGCCATGGACTCAGAAAAACTCTGAGTTCCAGACGGGACTCGAACCCGTAACCTTCTGAAT
>JBAHVQ010000103.1:1199033-1213752 GCA_036872915.1 Nanipora kamurai
TGATGTATACAACGAAACGTAAGATTCCATTAAACTCTTTATATCATGCCTTTGTTTCGCATTCTATGCTGGGCTTTCATATTCGTTTTAAAATTGAGATTCCCGCCTGGTCAATCTCTGGCTAATCGTTAAAAGACTCCCTATTCAGTGGTGACATTGTTTAAAAATATTTCTGAAATAAGGAAGAAAGCATTAATCATGATTAAAGGTAATCATCCTTTTATACAGTCGAACCCAGGTAATATAGTAATATAATGATAGGTTAGCGATAGAAAACGGTTTTCATGAAAATAATATTAATATTTACAAGGAGAAGTGTACTTTCCGTAATACCATACATATTATGCAAAATTTAAATATTTTCCACCAGCTTTTTCTAGGGATATTCCTTATTTTGTGTATTTTATTTAGTCACCGTTGGTATATGACGTCTTTAGGCTTGTTCCAATACCGAATATTTCTAGAAATTGATGATATATTGACAAACCAAGCGCCACTTTCGTACATTTCTTTGCTCATATCAAAATTTGATGAAAAATCTTACTACTGTAGTTTACTAGTCGTGTGAATGGAATATAATAGATGTTTAGTTATACCTTTTCTCTGATGTTTTTCAGCTCGAATCGTGTACCAACAAGATGATTTTTATCCAAATGTGCCAATATTTTCTGCAGATTAAACACCATCTGTTAGTAAGACTTACTCAAAATTGATTAAAATAAGTTAATAAATAACTTATATGAAATTAAATTTATTTTCCAACATTTATCGACTATTATCAGATAAAGATTTATGTCCACACCATAAAAGAGCATTGGAAAATATCTAGGGAATACCAAATAGAGGCCAATGCCTTTTTTGGGAAAATTGAGGTCAATTAGGCAATTAAATGTTATGGAAATGCGACGCTGAAAACCACTAGATACAGCCGGTTGAACAAAACTCAGCTCGATCGGGAAATTGGTTCATAAGCTTTTTAGCTTGGTGCAGCATTGTTAGACCCGTTTTAAATACCAAATTTCAGCAAAGTCGAATTCAGTGCATAAGTAGTGTCATACCGTGGTTGCCTCCCGTTTCTACAGTTAGCAAGGGGACCTTACTTTCTAATTTGCCCAAAAAGTGGGAAAACTCTAACCTTTCCCTTATTGCTATACATGAGCGTATATCAAAACAGACAAGAATTTTATAGGATACAAATAATATTTAGTCGGTAATCATGCTATTACAAACTAGCAACATGACATGTCACCAAAGTAGTGATTAAATAATGATTATATTTGGTGAAAGAAATTTTCGAGTGTTAAAATGATATGTTTTCAGACCGAAACGAAACCAGCCGCGAAAAATTGCAACTCTAGGGCCTCGCAGGGCTTGCTACACCAAATATAATTATCACTTCATTATATCGAGTGTAAATGCCAAATATTCCTTGAATCGTGACTAAAAATCCCTCTTTGCAAAAGTGCCGCTTTCCAACATGCGGATCACCCTTTATGCATTTTATTGATGCACTTTGGGAAGGAACTCTACCTCTATGATCATGTTCACAATTAAACACAGTTAACTAATACGCTGTTTTTATGGAAATGTTAACAGGGTAGGGTGTGCTCACATCTACGGTCACGGGACTTTGGATTATCAAACAACTGTAGATAGTGTTTTCTCGCTGGTGCTCTCTAGCTCCTTAATAACAGTCTGTTCTCTATTTCCATTTTTTTCCTACTTGTGTTGCGACACACTTTGGAATAAACGGAACATGTCAGAACATTTCCCAAGTTAACCACCACGGTGTCATAACCGCCCTGTACAGCGTTTGCAGCATGCAAATGTAGGCAAATGTGTGCCTCCCCTTGGCAGCTAGATAACGCCAGCACTTCCAGAGAAATATCTCAAGAAATCCTCCAACATTTATTCGTGAAACGACGATGTTGATCCTGTGGCTCATTGAGCTTCTTGTCAGACCGTGGACGTCAATGAGGATGTCACACTTCTAAATGTGTTGTCAGAGCTCCCAACTTTCTGATTGAGAATCATCCCATTATTAACCGGGGTCGGGCTATTTGGTCGTCTGATCGCTTGCGCGACATTATTTTGCAGATGACAAGCCTATACAGAATGGTTATTCTCCCGAAAATCCTCCACAGTCGCCAGTAACTAAGGCTATGATGCAGCAATTCTTTAACTTGAATCTTCGGACTTGAACGTGTAATGACGGTGGTTTTACAGTGAACATTCTTTCAAAAAAGGGATCTGTCAGGTTTGAGTATTATCGTCGGCATCTGAGTGGTAACTGTTTTCCTTTTGCTGAGTGTCGTTTGTTTTCCGTTTTTCGGCTTCACAAGTGGTGTGTGGGAAGCTTTCAAACCTTTCCTTCTTGGAATGCTCCTTCAAATGATGGAATTCTCTCGTAGGAATGAATGAAACATTTTACACATCAGCAGGAGCTTCTGCACCGCCATTTTGACGTTTGCATAGGTAATAGAGAAGTAGAATAGCTGGGAAATTGTCTTGTTTTTTGGTAAAACATGCTAACTTCAGCCTTTGCATTGCCCACTTTAATAGTCAAAAGGTCATTGATATATTTCAGCAGTTTCTTTGTGGAAAAAATATCGAAACAAGTTCACTCGTGGCCGTGATACGGGATGTAGTAGTCAGACTGAATTCCCATAGAAACTGCTTTATCCCCCAAAAAGTACCACATCAAGGACGTCAAATGAAGAAAGAGAGTTATTTTTATTTTTACTTGCCAGGATATAAATCGATAGACAAGTAGACGTCGATGATTAACTAAAGTGCTCGGATAGTGCAAGGCTTTTGCACAATATGCCAGCATTTGATTCAGTTACGCTGAGCGAAGCAAAAGCATTGAGAATAATGCTAACATTCTGACAATAAATTTTCTTATACGAATATTAATCCATTAAGTATTTACAACCAGAAGGTTATCATTACTATTTCATTGTAATAATTGGCATACTTAGGGTTAATACCCATCAGCCCTCCCCCGATAGGGACAAGTAACCTCGCAACTGTTCTCAGACTTTACTCAGGGTCGAGTCAGAATTCAGAAAGAGGCGAGCAAAAACTCTCTGTGTTGTGTTCTTCTATAATTAGTGCATCGAGCGTTTTCGACCATTTTAGCGACCTCGCAGAAGCATTCTGGCGGAGAATTTGTACATTTTTAACAAACAAAAGAGCATATAATGTGCGAAAGCCAAGGTAGTTCCAAAAATTGTACCAACTCCATCCCTCAACAATGATAGATGATGATATTGGAATATGCTTTCAATTTACACAAATATATATTTACTTTAGGTGAAGAGTATTCGAAATGTATACGTCAACCTTTGTCTCCCAGATTGGTTCCAACGCACCCTTAGCTCATACACTGTAAGATACTAATAATTAATGTCCGTAATCTGAAAATGAAGTGGTCTTCTTTAAGATCGATCTCGGCTCACTAACCGCCGTTTACACGTAGCATGCTTGAGTGTAGATCGATCCGAGAGTGATCTAAATCGCTAGTATGAACGGCCCGGCTCTGATACGCGAATCTCATTCAGGGTTAATTACGTTAATTGGGATATGTAAATGTGTTGTTTGTAAACAGTAAAGTGCATATGTGGGAACTTTGATTTTTTTTTATAAAAAAATTGACCGCGTTGCCAGGATTTTGATGATACATCACTTGCTCTCAACGGATAAAAACTTCCACAGATATTTTACTCCAAACATTGAGAAAAATAGAATTTTTGAAAACGTGGCCGGCAGTCAGAGAGTCTGAGCCCTAATGATAGTGATGACGTCAAATCGGGAACGGAAGTACCTTATTGACTTAAAGTATATTTGTTTTATCTCTGCAAACAGTGTAGTACTTCGTAGGATACCTTAGTTGAACGATTCAAGGCCAGCTAAAGCGAAAGCGACGGCAACGATGGGATGATTTGGTGAAACCTAAATGTGCTAAGTGGGAGCTTACAAATACATAGTAAAGCTGATGATTTCATGTGAAGATTTTGTTTGCCTGGGGAAAAAATGTATTATACATGGCTCAAAAGGAATTATATAGGGATGACCTTCCCACCCATTCAAATATCACGATGCTAACCTACAGGAATTGAAACTTTCAGGAAGAGTGACAGGACTGATCCAACGTAAACTGAGAACTTCAGAAATTCTTGTCTATAAATCAGTACTTTATATACGTTAGTCCATTTGATTAAGCAGTTACTTACTTTTGGTTAAAAATTGATAGATCGGAGAAGAACGACAACGTTAAAGTTGGAGAAATGTAGACAGACCAAGTAATGGATCTCTGCGTATTACAAAAACCGGTCAGTCGGTAAATATTTCAAAACACCAATCTGTTTCGTTCAACAAAAATCTATAAAATCCACGTTCTTTGAATTTTTCGGTATTCTTCTAGTTTGTCTCAATTTTGTGATGTTACGGTACCTATACACAGAAGGAATCCGAACTCGCTATCTTGCAAATTGATACCTCCAGAAAAGAAATGTTTACATAAACCACAGCTGTGCTTCTGTTGATTCTTCTCCAGTTTCACCGTCTCATTTCAGGAAAACAGTGCGTAAGCGTAATACCAGGTAATATATATTTCTTTTATTAAGAAGCCCAACAATTTCTGGAGAAATAATATTCCGCTCAGTCGTTTGTTAAGAGTCCTACAACAAATGTTTGAGCGTTCCATGTCTTCATTATACTGGTGAATTTATTCCTTGCCTTAAGGTACGACTCTGTGTGCGCGGAATGTCTTTCTCTGTGTCCTTCTGCCAGTATTCGTTATGCACCTCCACGACCTCAAATTCGCCCGTTAACTCAAAATCCGAATGAAATTAACTTAAACTTTCGTCTGAGTCAAAATTGGAAGCAAACATCGTCAAAAATACCGAAAAACAAATGTTTCTGCACAGCTCTTGAATCTCGCGACAACAACGCTACAATAAGGAGTTTAATCCGGAAGTACAATTCGTTCCCGACTCGACGTCTTGACGTACTTAAGCTCTTTTTTCACGGCCATGTTTGAAAATATTCATTTTTACATCAAGATATCTCTGGAACTGTTTATACGTTCAAAGAAAGTTATATATCGTTCGAATCCTCTTAGCGGGATTGATTTTTACCAAAAAAAAAAGAAAATTCCCGCCTATGCACTTTAAATTGTTACCTCAATGAAAACAATTCATCATTCAAAAACTCAGTCAGGTTTTATGGCATTCCATTTCACTATTACATTGCAACAGGACGCAAGAACTATTGCTGGTTCAATGACTGGACTAAAATATAAGAAAATTCAAATGCGGTGGCATTTCTAGATGTGGCAAAAACGCTAGACATAGTAAATATGTATAAAACGTTATACATGGTAAATATTGCTTTATTTCCAGCCTAGGTGAAGAAAAAATCGCTGTGTAACCGCTATTTTGTCAAATGAATACACTCTAGAATGTGGTGTTCCACGTGGGTCAGCCCTGTTCTGTTTTTTTTTTCATACACGTATAAGTTAGGTGACCATCTACCTTGCCTTGCTGGTTAGTTGACCGTTCATTGGAGTTTAACCTGACAAAATAACGTAAACGAGGAAAACAAATGCGAGCCAAGGAAAACTCCCTCATCTCTTTAATTCTAATTAAACTTAAAATTAAAACTTACCTTCCAGTTCCTTGAGGATTCATACACACTATAATTTCCAAAAATATATAACGCACATTGAGCTCTGGAAATCGCTACGCAAATACGGTTTTGTTCAGCCAAGAAACCTATCCGCTGTTTAGGATTACTGCGAACTAAAGACAGGAGAATGACTTTGTTTTCTTCTCCCTGCAAAAATGAATCGTTTTCGACAAACTCAGTAAAATATCACTGGTTTAGAATAGCTGATGTAGGAGAATGAACTCGCGTAGAGAATAATAATGTTAGATACATGTCCGTCCGAGTGACTAACTAGTAAAACGAAGGTCGTGGGTTCGAATCCCAGCTTGGACAAGTAAAGTTTTCTCTACTTGTCCGGTATGGTTCGTCACTCGGACTGACATGTATATGTATCTAAAATTATCACTGGCTAAAAGTGTGTTTTTTTGTTAATAATCAAATATAATACAAGCTTACTCCAATTACGTACATAATTCCATCCCAATTGATTTTCCTCGTTTCCTTAAGTACACTCTCAAGTCACAAGTCTCAAGAAGTATGTGTGGTATTCAGGATAAAAAATACCACACCTGGTATATTTTTGTAAGAAAAGGACTCTTTTACGATTGATAAAATCAATCGAGATGGAATTAAAAGGGAATAACACTCGTTCTCTTAATTAATGACAAATCGCGCTTGCATTTCGCCAAACGTTCGTGTGATATTTCTATCTTCTCCAACCGAGTTATTTCCTGGTGCTATCATAACAACGGTATTATCTGATCAGACAATAAGTTACGACACCATAACAAATAACTACATCTCAACAAGATCTAGACCTTTTTTAGACTGTATATCGGATACAGCTGATTCTAAAAGCTTTGTGTCATTGAAAAACGATAAGCTGGTGTTCTGTTGCTTAAGATTCGTTTACACTGTGTCTGGTAATTTTTGCTGCGACTTTTCTAATCCTGACGCATGTGATCGAACGAACGCATTTGCACACAAATTGCACACATGATCCGATACTTTTTTGAACGAACGCTTTGCACAAATGGCCCAATGCTTTTGGGCCTTCAACTGCTGTCTTAAGTCTTTAGGGTATAGAACGTCAAGAACACAACCATGAATTTCAAATAGGAGTCAGAACCTCTCGGAGGGCCACAGAAAAGCACAGTTAGGACGATTTTCACCATTTCAAATGCAGTTCATTCGTGTGGGTTTGAGTAATGGGGGCAAAATTCTGTCGCGAACAGGTCAAACATAAGCCTCCCTGCAAAAAGGGCAAGGGTTGCAACCCCCCCACACACACACCCTCCTTTAGTTGCGCCCCTGAACCTCACATAAGAATGTTCGCTTCCTTATTATTAGTCGCTCTAACAGCCTATGTGATCATGAACTTTAGGGTGCATTCTTTTGGACCTATTCTGACTATTCTTAGTTCGGAGTAAGGAAACAAAATTCAATGTCTTTTGACTAAATCTGCAAATTTTTCGCTCTATGCCTCAAAACAAAGTAAAAGAAACACAATTCCATTCATACTTTAACCGGAATACGTCCCAAAAAGACACAATTCCGTCTATTCCTATTCCGGGATACTTCCAAAAGAATGTGTCCTAAGCCTCAGTACATGTAGATAATTCAGTATGAAAATCACCTGAAAACTGTCAACCGTTGTTATTTTAATTTCTTTTAGTTTAGTGCAAGATTCATGCGCTGGATCTTTTGATTTCTCCCTGAATGCAGCACGCATTCGTTCCACCTACATTACAAATAACACGTTATTAGTTGCGATAAAACCATGGAAAAAGGAAATAGAGTGAACAGGAAACCAGTAGACATAAGCATCAAATTAGGACGAAATCTTTCAGGCTGTAAAGACGTCAAATTCCTTAAAAAGAAAACCATTAATACCAAACTTAAAATAGCATTAGGACTGTAACTGAGGGTAATAAAGTCAAATAAGTTGAATGACTCATGAACCAAGTCTTACTTGAAGAATTTATAGCAAACAGATTAATAAGCAAAAGCATACAAATTAACCGGGGAAATTATGCGTTCCATATTTAATGCGAATTTTTGACGTAGTATTTTGGTATGAGGTTTTATTCGAAAACGTCCGAGAACGTCGTAATAAACAAAGAGCAGCATAACCTTAAGACGTTGCACTGGCAGAATAGATAATAATTCTTTCCCGGTAGGGCGTTTCCCGTTGACCAATAAAATCTCCAGGCATTAGCCAGAGTACTATAATCTGGCGTTGACAAGAGTAAAATAATAGAAAACTGAAATCTTATAAGTCTAATAAAGTGAGAAAACACGTGGAACATTTCGTGCATAACCGCACAATGCCTTTATTAGACAATCAGAAGAGTGCATTGCGTATACGTTTTAGATATTCTCTGACTAGTCTCTTCCATTATTTCTTCTCTTTATATGTCGTTTCCGGACCTCAAAATCTATATCCCGCCTGACCAACCCCCAAATCTGGTTGTACAAAACGCTAATCACACATTTTTCTCACCTGTCCGCGATAGGCACAAAGGACTGTAATATTGTCACAGGGATAGTCATATTTCAGCAGATGACAAGCTACCTCAGTAATCTTTCCAACTTCCCCTGGATTATACTTGCTGTTCGTTCCATGTAGGTCTCTTTCTTCATGTGTATGATTCCAGAAAAACATACTCTTTTCAGTACTTTTTGGCGGATGATTATCTCGAGTTTTCTGTTTTTATAAAATAAGAAAATAAAAAAATTACCACTACAATGGGTCTTTTGCAGGAATGCATTTGCCTTACTAGATGGGAAAGGGATGTAAACATAATGGAAAACCAAAAGGTAAGAAGGGTAATCATGGAAGCCCGATTTTCTGTTGTTTCGAGTGCTCCCTTGGGTGGTTTGCCATCCTGCAGTATGCTGGATTATGTAACATGACGCCTTCCAGCTTATCAAAGGTCCAGTAAGTTTCCTACCGCAGAGCAGATACATTTTGAAGGAGGGAAGCACGGTTCAATTTGTTAATTGAGCTATTTCATTCAAAACCCGTAAATGAAACCCGTGACCGTTTGATCACCGGTGAGGCGTTCAAACCATTGAGCCGCTGGGACTCAGATTACAGAGTGTAGGTTACATTTGGGGTTGTTCGACCTGACATGGTACAGTAAATCTCTTAAGCTGGTATATAATGAATTCTTTAATATTTTGGATTAATGAAAACAAACAATTGATTGTACAAACATAAATATTACATGTCACAATGTAATTTGTCCAGTGTTCACGAGGCCTAAGATCCGCTTTAATAGTTAATCTGGCTTTGGTAACCCCTTTTATAATATTTTTTAACGTTCCTGGAAGCAAACTAATGTTTAACAATTCAGTACGCTTACCTCTTCATTTGTCTTGAGATCCTTGTAAATGCTAAGCTCGCGAAGTAGCTGCGCAATATCATCTCTCATACGACACTGTCTTCCAAGTTGTTGGTAATCCAATTTGTTGTTAATTAATCGTTCGAACATAGAACAGTCAAGTTTCTTGTACTTTTTCAGCTCGTAGCAAGAAACATGAGGTTTTAGCTGTTTTTGATCACCCAACATCACCAAATGTTTCACGCTTGGTGGAAGAACGGATATTAGCTGACCCTCGAGAATTTCCGCTGCTTCTTCGACAATCACTGCACAGGGTTTAATTTTGTCTGAATAGGAAAAAAAATGTACTGATTATCATATTAAGCAACAGCTTTCAGACACTTATGCCTGTTACTGCCATCGCCATGGTTACTACGTTAACATTTATCGCCGTGGTTGTCATCGTTGTTGTCATTGTCGCTTTCGTTGTCGTTTTCGTTATCATTGCCGTTTCTATTCCTAGTGGTGACAAGAATTAAGTTTAATGATTATTGACGACGGTAGTCCCTTTGTCTTTATCGCTATTGACCTATTGCGCGTATGCGCCTAGTAAACACTATGTCGTATTAGCTGTTATCTCCAGAAGCTGTACGCTTCAGAGGCCGTTAATAATGCTATTTTAACACAGTTAAAGCAAAATACCCGTGTAAGCAGAGGAGCTGTTAGCATAAATAATAACTGCTAACATCTATGATTAACTCGGTTTGACAAAGTTAAATATCCATTTACGTAGCCGCAGTACATTATTAGCGTGAACAATGACTGCCAACATAACTTGGTTTAAAGTGTATATCACCCCCAAACTTTCTTTTTACTCCAAAAAGTTCACACATTACTCAAAGAAATATTCTATTTATTTTATTTTATTTTCTTCAAACCCAGACATTTTATGGCCCGTCAAAGTCATGAAAAAACAGCGCCATTTTGGTTCACAACCAAGCTTGTAAGGAGAATGAGTCTATGACTACTTAGACGTCATAAGCTAATTATCATGGCCATTTTCAAAGAATGGCCGCTAACGCCGCTTTAAATACTTTTTCAGATATCCTTTTAGTGTAACATGAGTAAGGGCAAAATTAATACCCAAGAAAAACATGCGTAAAGTTTTCCGTTTCTATGGCCGAATATTTTGAGTTACCTCAGAAAGAGGTTAAAAATGCATTTTCTTACAAAATTATGCAAAATAAATCATATCAAAGTTAAAATAAATGGTCAAGGAATTCAATCATTGATTCCTTTAAGTTTTAAAAACTTCTCAAAAGTCCTTTTTTGTGTGGAATACCACCTTCGAAACTAATATTGAATATGATCGAGTTATAGAGCCAGAAAAAAACAACTAGTGACATAGTGAGACAACTCTCTAATTCTAATAACACCAGTTTATTGCGTTTTATTCATTTTTCTTACAGACTCGCAACTAGGATTTTTTTGGGGGGATCCCAAGAGTTTATGGGGTCCGGATCCATGCTTCCCCGAAAGTTTTTTAGTTCTTAACACTGGAAAATTCTCTCGTGGCCACGACGGCACTGGAAAGTACTTGACCACTGAACTAAAGTATTAAAGTAATTTTTACCAACAAATCCACGGCACAGATATGGGTTCCTCTGTATCAGGAATAGTAGCAGAGACTGTCATATAACGAATAGAACAAGCGTTGTCAACTTACTCAGGCCCGCCAACTTGCTTCGTTCCGTTACGAGAACGACACTCTTGACAAGTGTAGCAAAAGACAGGAAAAAGAAATTTCTTAACTACCTCAACAAACAGGATTCCAACATACAGTTTACCTTTGAAAGTGAAAGAGACGGTAAACTTATCTTTCTGGATTGCGTTGTAATCAGAGAAACACACTCCAAACAGACGTCTACAGAAAACCAACGAACACTGACCGCCTTCTAGACCAATCCTCTGACCGGCCATCCAACCTCACATAAACCTACTACTGTAACAACCTTAGTGAAAAGAGCAGCCTGGTTATCTGCAGCTCGACAGATGCCCTTCAAATAGAACTTGACCACTTGAGAAAAAGTTTTTAAGAGGAATAACTACAAAGAAATTTCTTTTCAAAACTTAATAAACCTACAACCACAAACAGCTGACCTAACTACCACACAAGAAAATGAAGACACAACTGTTGTCTCTTATCGCTTACATAAAAGGCACATCGGAAAATCTGGCACGACTGAATCCTACGACAATACAACGTCCACGTGGCACACAAACCAGCAATTACTTTTCGTAGTGTTTTAACGAATGTGAAAGTCCCGACACCACTTGAAAGCAGAAAAGGAGCCATCTGCAGGGTAAGGTGTGCGGAATGCGCAATCACCTACATTGGAGAAACCGGCAGAAATTTCAACGCCAGAATAAAGGAGCACAAACGCTGCACAGCCTTTAGTGACAGGTACTCGAACATTTAGCCGACAGGACATTTCACCGACAGACAGTTGGCCGACAGGACATTTCACCGACCGCGGCCAAATGTCGGCCAAACGTCCAGCCACGCTTCCTTCGCAGTATTACTTGCCTTTCTTCGAAGTATTACCTTCCTTCCTTCACAGTATTCCCAGCCTTCCTTTGCACTACTCCCTGCCTTCCTTCACAGTATTCCCTGCCTGTTTAATCCCATACAAATCAAACACAGGATAGATTGGAAAGCTGAAACTTGTTTAGACTTTACAACGAATTATTTTGAACGATCCTTTCTCGAGAGCTGGTACACGAATCTCAACAACAATTCCATCAATGTTTGCCGCAAATTACCCAGAACATATTTGAGTCTTCTGAAGAACCAGAATTATTCGCACCACCAATACCCACGTAGGCAAACAGGTCTACGCGTCGCTGACTCGACCTGAAAGATTTTTTCCACTAACAGTCATCATTCACGTCTCTGAAGATGGTTTCCGTTCAAAAAACCGAAACGCCAGACAAAAACATGAATTTTTTGAACAAAGATCCTGATGAACACATAATCATTAAGAAATAAAGTAGTCCAATTGAGTGGTAAAGCAAACATGGTACGTTCTGTGGAAGCAATAGATTCATCTGGTGGGAAACGAAGTCTCATGATGAATATAAGAACCCGACATATTCTCTGAAGATGTTACAAATATGGCAATAAAACGTTAGGTTCGTAATTACTAAATTGATTCGTGATTAAAAATAATAATGTCAGGTATAATAATAATATCAGGTTTATTAGCACATCAGCGCAGAAGTTGAATTACAATATGCTCATACCAGAAATCTAGGACTTTGAGCCCGCGTGGCAACAGCGGCCTTGTGCAACGTTCTCTTTAGATGGCCGACGAAAATTAAAGAGCATAGGCTGAGAAGTTGGCAAACGACGGGAAATATAACTATAACCAGTGAGATTTCTTAGTTGACCAAAGTCGACTATTACTGTCGCACATGTTTTTAATACTTTTGCCAAAAAACATATCTGAGACGAGGAAACGTTACCTTTCCCCAAGAATAACTTCCACTCGCAGTCAAATCCGTATTAATGGCCGGTCACTGTGGATAAATAGGGAAAACTCCAACGTTTGAGATAAAATATCTAAGAATCGAGATCACAGCAAGTAATTTGCCAAACCCGACCTATGAAATTCAGGTTATGTTTTATTTGCCTTTGAAAATTTACTGATTTTCGTCGAAAACGTACCTTTCCTTTTTGCTTGTGATTTTGGTTCATTCTAATGTATTTCTAAAGAAACTTCATGAGAAGGCCACTGCTTTGTCAGCGTTCAGTAGTGATACCGCACAACGGTACGCGGACTCAAATGACTGAGATTTCTGGCCATGTGACAAATAACTACTAAGTAAAAATTTACAGTTCATAATGTTGGAATAAAATACAATTAAATTACAGTTGAAGTGTTGATCTAGAACAACTAACTGTTAACAAGATAGGAGATAAAAAGATTAGGGAATTATTAATAAGAGAGAACATAATTATTAATTCAAAATGGCGGCGTAGAATTCTCGGTTTCGTTGTCTTAAGACCGTAGCTGTGCAAGACCAAATCTAGGTCCAATTTCGTCGCGGTTACATGCAATTGTCAAAGTTGCAATCGTCATCTATGATCTAGGATGCTGCAAAATGTTTGAGTTTTATAACCTTTCTCAGTTCGGTAATTTCCGTAGAATATAATAAAGTAGTACAATGTAGTAAGAGTAAATTTCATTTCAAAATTTTTAAGACAGTGGTTATAGCTCGTGATCATTACCCGAGCACAGTACAACATTCGTCGGGCGAGTGCTCAGGTAGACCCGAGTTGGGTACGCCACTGCCGCTGATTTTTTAGTGCTGCATGTATTATTATCTGTCATACCCTAATTAAATTAAGCCTGTTCATCTGTTCATTTACGGTTTGTAATATATATATATATATATATATAATTAGATCATAAATTAATTCGACTGTAATTAATCTTACAAATTTCAATTCCTCCCCAGGTCC
This sequence comes from Nanipora kamurai, assembly GCA_036872915.1. Taxonomy (NCBI): domain Eukaryota; kingdom Metazoa; phylum Cnidaria; class Anthozoa; order Scleralcyonacea; family Helioporidae; genus Nanipora; species Nanipora kamurai. The sequence goes on from JBAHVQ010000103.1 coordinate 1,212,555, forward strand.
ATATGACTAAAGCTAGTCAGATCTGGATAGATTTAAGGCTTAAGCATTAAAATGTTGCAAGACAAATCGTGTTGTCAAATTTTATGTTTACTGAAAAAACTTCTAGATAACATTAAACTACACACTGATCAACGTGACTTACTGTAAAGCATTACGATATTTATAAAATTAATGCCATACGGACGGTATCCTAAACAAAACAGATTAGCAAGACACTTGTGTATGGATAATACGGCAGAATAATAATACCTGATGGAGTTGGAGATCAAGATATACATCTGAAAGTAATATCCTATTTTTTCATGCGTTTTTTATCCAGATTATATGAAACAACGAATACGAATCAGGTACTTACTCAAAAGTCCCAGTCGCATTGCTGCACCTGTAATGGTCATGCCAATGACATCATATTTTTTCAGAATATGTACATTTTGGTTCTCCCTGATATCTTGAAGAGTCTTCAGATTCTATAAAACATTATAAAGAATAATGACTTGTTTAGTCCTAGGACACAATTCTTCAGATATGCTTTTCCAGAAAACAACGCAAGGCTACAGCGGTAACAGCATCTGCTCATCATACAGAATATAAGCTACAGCAGATCTGAAATTTAAGTCGTAGAGGGCGCGGAAAACTATAGCAAGGCAAGTACTGAAAGTTATATTTTGTAACGAGTGGTCCAGGATCATGCTTTTCCAGGAAATCTTTTTTATTTTTGGAGGCATCTTAGCATTTACCAAGAGATAACGGTGCGACTGGTGTAATAGTGACCATTTTGAATTTCGGTTGCAACTAAAATACATACTAAGAAGTCTGATGAAGAGGGGACGATGTCATAATTTTTCTGATGCGTTAAAGGTACATTATCGAGCGCCGACATTGTGAGCTTTTCGCTGGGTTGGAGGCCATGCTAAGCAGGGAAAATTTGAAATTCCTTGTTTCTCTGAGTCGGCATTTTCCGCATTTTGGGACCATTTTAGACAAATTGTAAAGGTTATGAACAAAACTCCACAGGCACAGTGTCACCACGTTATCGAATTTGTAATCCTTAATAATTTTCTTATACCGTTGCAGTAAAAAGTGTTTGATCACTTGTATTTTGAGATGTGTTTTGCCATTATTTAGGTTACAGTGTACCGTTTTTGTTCATTTTTGTTTCTGAACATGCGCAATCATGTCGGCAATAAAGCGCTACGAT
>JBAHVQ010000103.1:1222292-1241417 GCA_036872915.1 Nanipora kamurai
AACACGTACAGAGTTAATGAACAAAAACCTTGAAACATGCAAGTTCGAAATCGTCCGGACGCATCTAAATAGCCATGGTTTTCATCTGTTTTTCAAGTTATATAACCCGTGAATTACGGTACTAATCTTGATGTGCCTGGGATCCATTTACCCTAGAGAGAACGATAAGGACAAAATCTCGCTTTGTGTTTTTATAAATCACTGATCTCTAATAAGGACTGGATCAAGCAAACCTATTGTTTGGATGATCTGAAAAATGAAGCTCATTAAATATGGGGCAGCCGGTTTGCTGGGACCACTTCTTGGGACTACGCTATATAGCTTGCTGTAGGCGAAACAAAGTTTTCGTGCATTAGAGCAAGTTGTTATCCACACAAATACTTTTATCTCAAATATCACGATAATCGCAAGATACATTAAGGCCTTTGGAAATAGAATATGGCATTTTCAGCAAAAATCCCACAAAGAAAGGGATTTGCTTCTAACCAGAGTTTCCTACTGCAAGTCTTCAAGTACGAAACTGGGGCCTAACAAGTCGTATTGATGGCAACTGAAAGACCTCTCTTTACCCGTAATGTATTTAGATGAAAGTTTTAAAGACTTCCCATATCTTTTTGATCTTTGTAATCATTTATCGGCGTATCAGCGTATGTTCGAAGAATTTTCAGTGCAATGACATTTCCCACCATTATTGAACAGTGTTGAAACTGAAGTAAATCACTTCGATGACACATAAATTATAGTCATGTTGTACATTGCTGAATGACTTATATTATTGCTTTGAAATACTATTGAGCTGTATGGGTATTTTGCCTGAAGGTATGTTTTCTATTCAAAACTGGTGCAAATACAAGGTCCTGAAAAACAGGCTCTCATGAAAATTCTATGAAAATATGCTGTGTGTATTCATGCACAGGCAGCAAGTTGATGCTCCAGAAACAATTTGAATTGTATTAACATTCTTCTAAACTCAGAGAACTGTATATTAGTTGTAACCCAAAGTACAGCAACTTTGCTTTGGTGTCCAATTTTGATAATTGAATTCGAAGGGTTTCATTTTTTCCATCCAGTATTATCGACCATACTTACATACTCATATTATCGTATGCTGAGAATGCTGGGAAATAACTTTTGTAGTGTTATGTTTCCATTTTACTCTTGTAAATGTTCTGTCTATTGCAGCTTATGCAACTAATGATCAAAGTAAATATTATTCTTTTAAAAGTTTATTAGCTGATTTATTCTGTTTGTATAAAAAACAGAAGCGCGAGCGAGAAAATGACAGGTTACGAAGTGAAGAAGAAAGACGTTCGAAAAGAAGAGATGAGTTGCCGTCGAGAACACGACAGAAGAAGGGACGAGCAGTTAATAGAGCTGTTCAAAGATCTTTCGGGGAAACAAGAAAGATTGGAAAGAAAACTGGAAGAAGCCGAGAGTGCTGAAAAGCAAACAGCCGCGAGGTTTAAAACGAAAGAGCTAAATTTTAACAAAGCTAGTTGATTCAGATGATGTTGAAAACTTCTTAACAACCTTTGTTTGTGTTTGTTGTTGTAAATGCCCTAAAGAATTTTGGACGTTGAAATTAGCTCCACTCTTGACTGGCAAGCGCAAGCGTCCTACGTTAACATGGATGTTGAACAAGCAAAGGACTTTGACAAAGTTCGTGACGCTATATTACGAAGATATAATATCAACGAGGAAACCTTTCGACAGATATTCCGTTCTGCGAAGAAAACTAAAGAGAAGAGTTTTCGTGTGTTACGAGTACGATTAAGAGATTTGTTTGGCAAGCTGATAGGGCCAGAAAAGTTGTCGAAGGAGGAAGTCTGCGAAAAGTTCATCCTCGAAAAGCTTTTGGAGTGTGTGTCATGGACCATCTATTTAAACAAGACACAAAAGTTAAGTAAAGATCAGGTTTTGGAGATAGGAAGTCCAAGTGGAAAAATGGAACAAGCCAGCACTCGTTTTAAATGTGGAGGCATGGGTCATATTGCAAGCAACTGTGTGAAATTATCGGGGGGTTTTTCTGCGACCAAAAGAGGAGAGACTTTGAACGTTACCAAAAAGCAGGTTTGTCAGTAATAGAATCTCCTATCAAGTCTTGCAATTTTCAGACAAGAAGAGCCTTGGCTGAACCTAAAGAATACCATTGTTCTGCCAATTAATAGACGGAGAGTTGAACTTTTACTCAACACTGGCTGCTCTCGTACGTTAGTCCATCGGGACCTGATAACGGCTGATCAACTTAACAAAGGTGACTTTGTATCCTTGCGTTGTGCCCATGGCGATGTAGTGGAATACAGCGCAGCTGATCTGGAGATTTCAGTGAATGAATTAAAGTATAATGTTAGGGCTGGTGTGTCTCCAATCTTGCCGAATCCTGTCTTGCTTGGAAGGAATATTGGAGACCTGGCTAAGATGGTATTGGATAAACAAGAAGAAGCTTTAATGGTCCAAACAAGATATCAAGCCAAGGAAAATGAGAAAGAGGAAGCTATTCGTTTAACTAAACAGATGACCTAAGGAGTCAAGATGCAGAAAAGTACTGCGGAAAGCGATACAAATTCTCTGAACGTTTTCAAAGATTTTGAATCTGATTTGTTCCAAGCATCGCACGATAGGAAGAAGATGACTCGGGCAGAAAAACGACAGCAAAAGAAATCGTGGCAATCCAAACAACAACGTACTGTTGACAAAGTCCTTCCTGAGGAAAGCCAAGAAGTTCCTCAAGATATCCCTACTCCCGTTCGCATGACCAAACCCGAGGCAGAATTCTCAGATGTGAAAAGCCTTAACATTAATGCAGTGGAATGATAAATTCACATTAAACCTACACCGCTGAAGTCAACTGAAAAAGTTGACTCGAGCGGGATTTGAACTCGCACCTTCGGGAAGCCGGTCCAACTTCGAGTCAACTTTTTCAGTTGACTTCAGCAGTGTAGGTTTAATGTGAATTCATCATTTCATATTACCTTGAGGATGATTCTGAAATTAATGCAGTGAAACTTCAGAGATTACAGCTGAAAGACAGCACGTTAGAGAGGATCCGAAACATGGCATCGAACGGTAACCAAGAGGAGCACAGTAGCGTTAAGCTCGTAATAAAGGAGGGAAAAGTTTACTGACAATGGTCTCCGGAGGCTAATGATGGAGACTTTCTTCAACAACTGGTGCTACCAGTGAGATGTCGAGCTGAAGTTTTGAGATTGGCTCATACTATACCTATGGCAGGTCACCTTGGTGTAAAGAAAACAACCGATCGGATCCTTCAAAGATTCTATTGGCCAAGAGTCTTTCACGACGTCAGGGAGTTTGCCACTCGTGTGAAATTTGCCAGAAGGTAGCAACAAGGAAGAACATGGGGAAAGCACGACTAATAACACTTCTGATCATAGAAGAACCGTTTAGCAGAATAGCAATGGATATCGTGGGTCCATTAGAAAGAAGCAAATCCGGAAATCGTTACTTCTTGCAACTATGCAACACGTTACCCTGAAGCCGTTCCCATGAAAAGTGTAGAAGCAGAAAGAATGGCAGAGGAAATGGTAAAAATCTTCTCGAAAGTCGGCATCCCTAAAGCGATACTAAGTGATCAGGGTTCAAATTTTATGTCACAACTACTGAAGGAGATCTACCGTTTGTTGCAAATTGATTCGATTCGCACCAGCCCATACCATTCGCAGACAGATGGTCTCGCAGAACGTTTAATGGAACGTTAAAGTGTATGTTAAAGAAATTATCGAAAGAAGATCCAGTGAGCTAAGACAAGATACTTCCCTACCTTCTGTTTGCGTATCGCGAAGTGCCACTGGAATCAACAGGTTTCTCACCGTTTGAGTTGATATACGGAAGACATGTTTGGGGTCGCTTAGATGTTCTAAAAGAAAAATGCCAAGCGAGTTGCAAGATTTCAGAAAATGTGGTTTCTCATGTCATATGAATGCGCAATCGACTGCAGAGCATGATGGCAGTAGTGCAAAAAAATCTGGGGAAAGTCCAAAGGAAGCAAAAAAAGTGGTACGATCGTGGGGCAAGAATTCGAGAGTTTTCCGGAGGAAGTCAAGTGTTGGTGCTACTTCCTACTAGCAACAACAGCCTCAGAGCAGAGTGGCAAAGTCCGTTCAAAGTCATCAGGAAAGTTGGTCTAGTCAACTACGAAATAGAGATGGGAAATAAACGATTTCGACGTAAGATATTTCATATCAACATGTTACGTTCCTGGCACACCCCAGAAGACGTCAGCTACCTTTTAGCATCAGCAACACCCAGCGACATTGAAGAAGATTTTTCTTATAGCGAAAAATCAGCTACACCATTAGAGGTCATGGCGGAATTCAACTATCAACCCAAATCTCGAGATTCATCGGAGGAGAGAGTAGGAGACAGTGTTGGAGCGATTCAGCAAAGTCATTCAAGACGTACCAGATCGAACTAGTATAGTGGCACACGAGATTCACACTGGAACGGCGAAACCAATCCGACAGCGCCCATACCGATTACCATTTTCTGAGAGGGACAAGGTAAAACAAGAGTTGCTAAAGATGCAGGAGATGGACGTAATTCAACCTTCCTGCAGCGAGTGGGCGTCACCGATCGTCCTGGTCCCAAAGAAAGATGGCGGTGTCCACTTTTGCGTAGACTATCGGAAACTAAATCAAATATCACGTTTCGATACTTATTCGATGCCCAGAGTTGACGACATCATTAATTGATTAGGTAAGGCGAGATGCATGACGAAGATAGATTTGACACGCGGTAACTGGCAAGTTCCAATGTCTAAGCAAGCGTGGAAGAAGTCTGCCTTTATAACCCAATTCGGCTACATGGACTTTCTTTAGGAATGATTACTTGGTGTTTTCTCTCTTCCGGTATGGGAGCTTTCCTAATATGTCCGCCAACGCGAAGAAGTTGTTCATTTAGCTGTGGATCAAGTTTACAAATAGAGGTTGTCTTTTTCACTGTATCAGGTTTTGTGTCAGGCGGTGATTGGTTAGTTCTGCGTTGACAATTCCGAAATAGTTCTTCTCGGTAATTTCTTTCTTGAACATGTCTGATATTTTTCTCTGCATTCTCGATCTCCTCGACTGTGAGTGGCACAATGCGTGCAGCATGGTTGCTAGTGGAAGTGTCCCCGTGAATTCTTTTATTTGCCCGACAAAGAAGGATTGCTCGATACCGCAGCAACCACGCGACACATTTCTTCAATTTTTCCCATGAAGAGAATCTCTCGATGATCTCATCCACCATGATTTCCGACTGACATCTGACTGAAAAGGTTTGGACGTCAGACTTCACTTCCGGATCATCATCGTTAACCATCCGGGTCATTGATGGTTGCCTAGGCCAACAGTCATTTGGTCTCCGTAAGAACGGAGGGCCTTTTGTCCAGCTCTTGTTGTTTAGCAATTCGTCTGCTGATAATCCTCGAGAGACGTCATCTGCGGGGTTCTGGTCGCTGGGAACGTAATTTCATTGGGTAGCTTCATTCTCTTCTCTAATTGTTGCAATTTGATTTGCTATAAGCGTTAGGTATCTCTTAATCATATTGTTCAGATAATCCAAAACGCATGTGCTGTCCGTCTAAAACACAGAACTTTTGACTTCGATATCGCTTTCCTTTCGTACCAACTTCTCAAGCTCAGTTGCACAAACAGCAGCTGCGAGCTCTATTCGCAGGATTGTTGTCTTCTTGACAGGAGCAACTCTTGACTTGGCCATCATGAATGAGCAATGGATATTTCCTTTCTTATCCTCGAATCTTAAGTAGCTGACGGCTCCATAGCCACGTTCCGTGGCATCAGCGAAGATGTGTAACTGCGTTGAAATAATCCCTTTCAATGTTGTTAGCTTGATACATCTTGAAATACGAAATCGCTGAATATTTGCAAGCTCGTTGATCCAAACGTTCCAGCGTTTCAGGTATTCACTTGGTATTGGATCGTCCCAGCTAAGATTTTCTTTGCATAGTTCTTGCATCAGAATTTTAGCTGACAAGATAAACGGTGTGATAAATCCCAGAGGATCATGTATTGAACTTATGATAGAACGTAGCCCACGTCTGGTCGGCGGTTTTTCTTTGATGTTCACTAGGAAGGTGAATTCGTCTGTCACAACATCCCAATGCTTTCCCAATGCTTTCCCAATGCTTTCCCAACGCTTTCCCAATGCTCGCTGTATGGTAGGTTGAAGAAAACTCAGATCCTTTACCATGCCCACTCTTTCACCCTCAGGAACGGATTCAATCACCTTTCCAGAGTTTAAAACCCATTTCGTCAGATGAAATCCACCACGGCTAAGCAACTCCGGGAGATCCTTCACTATTTTAACGCCTTTCTCTTCATCATGAACCGACTCGAGACAATCGTCAACATAGAAGTTTTTCTTAACTATGTCGGAGATAGAGGGATCGAAATCGGTTGTGTTGTCTTCAGCCGTCTTTCGAAGCACATAATTTGCACAACCAGGAGATCGCGTTGCACCAAAAAGATGAAACAACATCTGGTATTCCTCTTGTTCGGCATTAAGATCATTATTGGGCCACCAGAGGAATCGCAATGCATCATAATCGTTGGGGACGACTCTCACTTGATGCCTCTATGTCGGCCATCTATGCGCCGCAATCGAAAACGATCCGCACCTTGTCAGGTTTATTGGGATTCAACACCAGATGATGTGGTAAATACCAAAGTGGTTGTCGAAGTTGATTCATTGAACTTTCGGGAACCTTTCGACTGTAACCTTTCTTCAGGAAATCATCCATAACATCGGAATACCTTCCAAACAGGTTAGGGTCCTTCATCAATCTCTTCTTCAGATGATTCAGGCGATGTTCTGCTAAAGGTCTATTGTTTGGCAAGGAAACAGAGAGATTTCTCCAGGGTAACGCGACTTCGTAATGCCCGTCCTTTAACTGCGGCGATCCTTCCATGATGCCAAGGGTGCGCAATCTTCAATTGATATTTCAAAGTTACTGCTAACTGCAATGTCATATCCTCTTGAATTGATCATCCAGCCCAGGATCAGATCGAATAAAATTCACGCAACGACGAGGAGGTCCGTTTCGTCCAAGGGGCCCACTAACCGTCCATCCAAGCATCGTTTTCAACGCCGTGTACGGTCCTTTGCCATCACAGCTTCTGACTTCTCGTGGCTCAAGGGCTCAGGGAATGTCATTGTCAATCAGGAGACTAATTGGTGCATTGATGCATTGTAATTTCGCGTCTTCGAGGTGAGACCATTTGTTGACGTCTTCCTGTGAAGGTATACTCGTTTCACTGATTCGTAATCGTTTAGTCGAGAAGACTGTAGGAAGCTCTACCATGTTAATTTCTTGAATTTTTGTTAAATAGAGTTGTAAGTGACAAGGTTGTGTCCCTTCCTCGAACGCCCAAACTTTGCAACAGTTCAGCCGTACAAAACGTTGTGTTGGATCCAGAGTCTTAAAAATGCATAAGTCGTCACGACTTCCGATGATTGAGCGCATTTCACCTTGACAGGTACTTGGGGTAGATCGATAGTAGATACGCCGACGCCGGTTACATCAATTTGAGCGTTGGTAGCATTCTTTAGGGATTGTCGGAATGCATCACTGGATGATGGTTGACAAGAATCCAAAGGTACACAGGAAGCATCTGGACCACAGGACTTATCTGCGACTGACGGGTATGGCTTCGGATGAAGACAAGTAGAATGTTTTACTTCACAGCCGTTTACTTTACAGAAGCTATTTTTCGGGCATGACCTTGCTATGTGACCTTGAAACAGGCAGTTAAAAGACAGCCCTCCTTTGAGGGCAAACTTGATACGTTCTTCGACTGATTCTTTCTGGAAACTATTACATCGTGGGAGGATATGGTTACCGCTACACATGGGAGATTTGTGATTTTTAAATTCCACTTTAGGGTCTCGTCTCTTAGAGTCATTACTCTCATCGATACCAAATGAATATCTTCCTTTAGGCTCCTGCTGATCCTTTGATTTACTGGTTGTAAGTTTTCCAAAGATCGGATGATTCATAACTCGCTCTCTTCCCTCAACAAACTTGACGATATCGTCGAAGGTTATTTGTCTCGATTTGTTGTTAGTGATATCATCAGCTACTTCTCTCTACTTTTGACGTAAAGAAAATCGCAGCCTTTCGATGATCTTGATAAGGCAATAAGGCTTTTCAATCCTGTTGAGATAACCAATCTCTTTCAGCGTATTTCTGCAACTTACGAGAAGTATTGAGAATGTTTGTAACCCGATGCCATCTTCGGATTTTTAATAGGTGTGGCTTCAGTAACACGATTTACGTAAGCCGTTGCAATCCTATAGTCCTGACCATATTTCTCTTTCAGCAATCTCCTGGCTCCGGTATATCCTTCATCTGGTTTCATTGTAAGACAGCTTCGCATTAGGTCTTGAACCTCGCCCGAGGTATATTGAACGAGATAGAAGAGCTTCGTTCGGTCGTTGGCTGTCTTAGATTCAATCGAGTTCTCAAATGCTCTAACGAAATGACAGTATTCTGTTGGTTTTCCACCAAATGTTGGGACCTTTACATCTGGTAAAGACATTGACGCCGTCATTTCTCGGTGGCAGGTAAGAGCCTCGTGTAACTGGAGATCTCGCTTTTCTTGCATGTCGAACATCAACTTCATCTGCTACTGCTGTTGTTGCTGAATGTTAGACATGGTACGTAAGGACTCTTCTGCAACATGTGAGCTTGCTTGATCTTCGTCCTTTGCATGACTTGCTGTTGCAACCTCCCCCTAGGTCTAGCCCGCCTTTTGGTTGATGGAAAATTGGTCTCCCAGTAACCAGCAAAGGTGGATTAACTGGAGGCGTAAATTTCTTCTCACTAGTACGATGTTGATCCCCTTTATCGTGACCAGTATGTGGGTTCCGTGGATTAACATCGTAGCTTGACTGTAAATTCTTTCCTCGGCTTCAGCCTTTGCAAGTTCTGTTCCCAGTTGCAACTCCTGCGTTCGCTGTTCAAGTTGTAGCCTTTCCTTTTCCAATGCTTGTTGAGTAGCCAATTCAAACTTCTCAGGTTCCAGTGCTGCTCTTTTTGCCCTAATAGCCAAACATACACTTAAGGACGATGAAATCCTTGATACTTAAGAAACCCTTGAATCCACACGAGAACTTACTTCAACGTTGCTGGCCGAATTAATTGGCCGAACTTTATTTATTTCTGCTCGATTAATTGGCTGACTTTCGAGGCTACATAACATATCCACTCCTCCAAGATTCGAGAAAAGTTGTCGATTCTCATTTTCTCTGTCGCCAAGTATTCTAGGGAGTCAGCGACATACTCGTCATTTATTGCAACATGATAATTTGCGTGAGCTTGGTAGAAATTCTTTACAGTGTCTTCAAACTCTTTGAACTTTAATCTTGCATCTCCTAGAGATTCACAACTCATTTTCCACTCCGTTAGTTCTTTAATTTTCTTTGTCACGTTTCCCTTAGGGGCTGAACAACTTCTTCTTAGGGCTATTTTCCACTTCAACCGTACCGCACCGAAACGTAGCGTATTCCTTGGTCTTAAAATTATTAGCTGTGCCCGAGAGCTCAGTAGACAAAGGAATACGCTACGATTTGGTACGGTACGGTTGATGTGGAAAACGGCCTTAAAACGCTGAACTTCTTGTTCGTGATCTAAGCCCGTTGAGAGATTTTCGACCGACACTTCTCTGCGTTCCCGTTCGGATACGTTTGACATGTTGATCTTGCCAAGCTAAAACTTTGAACTTTGTAAACTCTCAATCAAAATCCGGACAAAAAAATTGAACTCGTCGACTTTCTTTGTTCCAAAACGGTTCAACTACATATACATTAAATATTTACAAAGACAAAGTTAACTAGATTTATTCGAAGAAACGGTAAAAAATAAGAGTATTGACACAAATTCAAAGCATTCAAGTCGACTTACAGTTTTAGTTACTCTGTCCTGTAGAAATTTGAGCGTTCACAATCGAGTGTACACATATTATGCTTTCGTAAGGTGCGGCCGTTGCCAGTTTATCCGTTAAGTTGCATTTTAAAGAAGTTAGTTCAAATTGTGCTCGTTCGAGCATATAATGTATTTCCGGTTTGAATTTAACAATAATTACTCACATTAGTAATAAAGAAAACCGTTTCAAATATAAATTAGTAGAAATTTTACTATGGAAAGCCGGCACGGGGAAGCATCGTAAATTTCATATAATGTGTAGTAGAATATTATGACTTGCGGAATTTATATTCGAATCTTCCTTTGGAAAAATATCTCTCAGCACCTGACCTTTACTGGGTACATTTGTTACATATACTTTTACCCTCTTGTTTCTGTTATAAGAAGATTGACTGACGAGCTTAAAGCATTTGTTACCCGCGATTCAGGTTGTGACGAGCAAGGGACGTTCATCAAGTTCGTTGTGTTCAGCAATTAATGATTCAAGTTGTGTTAAGTAAGATATGAAACGAGTTTGAATGTTTCATGAGGGAATCTAAACACGAAAAAACACGATAAAACTGGCTCGAGGCCGAAGGCCAAGTACGTTTATTCGTCACGAGTGTTTGGCTTCCCATAATGAGACGCTAAAAACGACTTGTTTATAATTCGACGTTTAAAAAATTCTTAAGAAATTGAAATATAACGGGACCGTATTAACTGTGGTATTTAAAATTTATTCATAATTATGGACCGTTTCTTTGTCTTTCAGGATATATGGCGAAAGCAGTATTTGCTTTGCTTCTGCAGTTGTGTCTTAACCCTTTGCTGACCGAGGACTTTCCTCTTGACAAGTCTCCAGTGGTCGTTGAAGACCACTACCGTCAAGAAGGGGTTAAATGATTAATCATTTGCTTAGAGTATGGTGGGGATCAGGCGCCTCAGTATCCTAAGAATTTTTTTGGCAAGGTTGAGCCGCCTAAGATTTTGCTTTATCGGATATTTAAGAATGATTTGGCTGTTGGTAGGGTCGTATATATAACTGTAATCACTTCATTATTCTTTCTAACTCAACGGAATCATTCACAAATTAACAAGAAATCATATCCATGTACAATACTTAGTATAGTTAGTAGACTGGGCCTTAATTTCGGAGTATGAAGAACGACCGATCGCCAAACGAAAGCAGCTAGCCGAGTGTCGCACCCTGCAAGTATTGGGTGGCATATACCGTCGTTGGCTTGTTTAGCCCCCATCCCAGGCATTAACAAAATTCTACGCCAGTATGATTAATTCAAATTCCTGTAGGTAATGGGCAGGATAAATATCTAAACAGGTTCGACACACGTTTTGATCAAGTATTCGAAAGTTCCGACAAAAGGATGAGCGACAAAATGCATGGTATTTGAGGACATTGTTTGGATGAGTTTACATGAGATAGTATATAAATTGTAAGCCAGAAGCGCGTATGCGCCGTTTTGCGGCGTTGCACATAGCAGCAACAACTATCTGAAAGTCAACGCCATGAACTTATGAGATCTAACTGTATCGTTAATTCAGATACTCTATAGAAAAGATTTTTCAAATGAGATGAAAATACTTTGAAAGCTTGGGGTGTTTCCCAAGTTTACCAAACCTCAACCACGTGATCAAATACTCTATTAGCTTATTAACTTATTAACTATTTATGAGCTTGAGATGTAATAATATTTAATAATTTTTAATAATTCTAACCAAGAAGCATTTTTTCAGACGTCAATTACGGCAATAAAGCGTCAAAATAGTTTGGAAATGTCACAGAATCGAAATAATTCAATAGCTCAAATCCGAGCTGAAATTTCTTTATGGAAATTCAAAGACAAGATAACTGTTTTGAAAGAGTGTTTGTCCCAGTCGTTTCTGCTGTCGTCATCGTGGTCTCCCTGCTCCACCTTCTCCTCGTCGTAGTTGTTTATAAAAATAATTTCGACACAGTGGCCTGTTGTTTTTGTTAGTATTTGACTATCTAAATGCTTATGGGCGTTAATACATAAGTTCTTACCTGGTTTGCCACTTAAAAGAACTGATGTATCATTGCTGTTGTTGTGCGCCTTTGCGTTATCACAGAGTAGATTTCCACACCAATGGCAGCATCTATTTCCGTTTCTAGCTTCACCAGCACCACCACCACTATATTCTTAAAATAAAGAATTAACGGAGAATAAAAAAAGTGATCAGAAGGAGCCAAGAATAGTTAAGTCACCACGCTTCTTTAAGGGTCAAGCATAGATGAAAGGCAGTACGTCACAATTAATGAGTATAATGCCGTTAAATTAAAGCAAGTAATTATTTAAAAACCAAGTCACAGGTAAACCTTTAAAATTCATTTCAGTCAAATCTTTATTGATTTATTATGTCAGTATGCTTCCCAATTTCAGCATTAGGACATTGTGACGTATGTTCAGATTTTTTTTTGAAACAAAGGAACAGCAGAAACCAATGGTATACCTGAAAATCGTAAGAAATGAAGGGGGAAATGTTTTAGGAAATCATGCAAGCAAAGTTTTCTCTGAATCACCCCCTGGGTTAACAAAAAACTTTGTGATTATCCTAGGTTTTGGCAACAATGCTTCTTTTCAGCATTTACTTTTCCTGCTAAGCCCTGGTATAGAGTAAAACAGCCAAAGTTGTTTATTTGTTGCTTTTTTGTCTATGTACAGCATTTATTTATCGCATTATCCATTTCGTACTTAGGGCTTGCAAACACTTAATGTCAATGGAACTTTCAAGCAGTGCTTAGCCGGCTATCTGACAGACCCTACCACAATTATACTTGAAAATTCTGCTGGGTTTCATGAAAAACAAAAAAATAATAAAAGTTGACTGAGGTAAAAAATAAATTTGCATCCGCTGCTATTTTTTAGTAAAGGCTGGTTCTCATATAATCGTCTGAGTCGCGCGAGTCGTGTCAAAAATTTCAGGGACGACCCATACGATTATATGAGAACATTTCTGAGACGACCGGGGTGATCTCGAGCGACCCACACGACTGCGACGACCGGGGTCGCTTGGATAGAGCTGTGTTCTATCCGGACGACTGTGACGATCGTGAAAAAGCAGTCGGCAGCTCAGGGACGATTACATGCGAACCGCAGTCGCTTGAGTCGTCCCAGTCGTCCAGGTCATTTTGAAATACACCGAAACAACTCGGACGACTCGGACGATTATATGAGAACCAGCCTTAACTGGAAATGTGATGCGACAAGAACCACTGTAGATATCGGACGATAAAGATCGTGCAGCTAGAATCGCTTCAACCCTTCTTAGTGCCCGATTACATAGCTCGGTTAACAGAACTACGATTTGGTTTTGACCCTTTGATAAAATACCTATTTAATGAAGCACGCTACATTAAGAAAATTTTTCACCGAATCAAGCTACTGAAAAAGAAATTTTAAGCAGGTTTGACAGTGTTGAAATTCCCAATGTAATTAAGAAGAAATTTCATCCCGCATTAAGATAAAGCGCTATAAAGTAAAATTTGACGTATTTACAAACAAAGATGGCGATAGTCACCTATTTTGGATGAATAATTTGCAGCAAAACAAAGCAAACAATGCCATCTGAATTTGGTGAAGACAGGGAGATAAACTGTCCAACTTGATTAAATGTTAGGTAAATTATAAGAACGTTATGGAGTACAACAACATTGTCTTTTGGCGTATAAAGAAATAATGCACAACCCACGGCTAGAATTTACACGGAGATAACCCTGGGTATCGGGGTGTGACAGTGTTGGAACTAATTAACGAAAATGACCCCATGGAGATAGGAAAAATCTGAAAGAAGCAGAAAGTTGTTGAAAAGATGATAAAGAAGAGTTACAGTCGCATTCAGGAGAAATGGAAAGAAATTAGAAAGAATTTTTCCGAAGCTATAACTACGGACCCTCGCAGTGGTAGCGGGAAAAATTATATTGGAGTTTTATGACCAAGTAATTTTGGTCCGGAGGGAAGTCCAGCGACTGAGACATTAACGTTTAGTACAAGTAGAGACGGATTAGTGAAAAAGTTAAAAGAGAAAGAGTCTTCTCATATGCCATGCAAAAAGTTTCATTCGTAAGCATAAAAACACATCTCTATTGTTCATGGAAGATATATATATATATATATATATATATATATATATATATATGTATATATATGTATATATATGTACATATAACCACTCAAGACAACAAACGGACACAAACAGATATTGGATTAACAGAAAACTCATTCAAAACAAGATTAGCCAACCACAAAACTTCTTTTAACAACTACAAAAAACGTAATTCTACTGAGCTGATTAAACACATATGGGACTTGAAAAACAGCAACGTAAATTTTACAGTTCAATAAAAAATATTGAAGAGAGCTAAAGCTTACAATCCCGCTTCAAACAAATGCAACCTTTGTATGTAGGGAAAACATTTTATTATAAGTAAACCTCACAGCTACGAAAAACGTAATTCTACTGAGCTGAGTAAACGCATATGGGACTTGAAAAACAGCAACGTAAATTTCACAGTTCAATAAAAAATATTGAAGAGAGCTAAAGCTTACAATCCCGCTTCAAACAAATACAACCTTTGTATGTGGGGAAAAAAATTTTATTATATGTAAACCTCACAAGTCTGCGCTCAATCGAAGTAATGAACCAATTTCTACATGTGGACACGCCAAAAAATCCCTTTTAATTAACATTCGACGAACTTGATAATTTAAATCTGGTACTACCGCTAAGTGTTATCGAACTCACAGTGTGAATAAGATTAAGTTTCATCGCTATGTGATTAACAACTGTATGTTCCATCTGCCAGTCATTTGGCTATTTTATCTGAAGAATGCCACACTTCGTGGTATGAAACTAAATAGTAATAAATAAGCCTATTTTATGTCCCACATTTGTGAGGCATCAAAGGTGACTGTAAATACCAGTTACTTTCATCCTGCTCATCAGCACTACACTGATGAGGCCCATAAGGCCGAAACGGTTATCTAAACAAGCCAAAGGAAA
This sequence comes from Nanipora kamurai, assembly GCA_036872915.1. Classification (NCBI taxonomy): domain Eukaryota; kingdom Metazoa; phylum Cnidaria; class Anthozoa; order Scleralcyonacea; family Helioporidae; genus Nanipora; species Nanipora kamurai. Next base: position 1,237,252 of record JBAHVQ010000103.1, read on the forward strand.
GAAGCAAGAAGAAGGAGAAGAAGCAAGAAGAAGAAGAAGAAGCAAGAAGAAACAAGAAGAAGAAGAAGCAAGAGGAAGAAGAAGCAGTAGAGGAAACGGAAGAAGATGTCCACGTCATATTCAGCTGCTGTGGCATCCGTTCCTGTGACCCAGCCTGCCTCTGGTGGTTCTGTGGTAAACGATGCTCTGCCGCCCCCTGGTGGTCGCCTACGAAGACCGAACAACGTGGTCGTCAATACACAACACATCCAGGGAGTAACTATAGAAGTTGTTGCCGATCAAGTGGTGGCCTGTGTTGGTGCAGCTTCCGTGAAAGCTATCCAGACTGTCGTAGGCCCACGTTTTCAAGTTACTTTTAGAGCGGGGGAAGCTAAACTAGCTTTCCTAGCTTCGCCATTTGTGGTTAGCGGAGAAGAAGTTGTTGTACAATCTGTGGACAACCCAACCATTGAAGTTAAAGTATACGCGGTACCAGACGAGATATCAAACGCAGCCGTCGCCGGTTTGCTGTCACAATATGGAAAGGTAGAAATGGTTAAACGAGAGATGATGGCTAAATACCCGACGATTGAAAGTGGTGTAAGGATTGCAACCATCGTTGACCTTCGCCAAGACATCCCTCGTCGCCTGCGTATCGGTCGCTTCCCCATAGAGGTCAAGTACCGTGGCCAAACTCCTCAATGTTATCGCTGTGGACAGCTTGGTCACCGTGTTGCAACATGTACCGAAGAAGTCCGCTGTTTTAAATGTGGTGGTCTTGGACATATGCGCCGCGAATGTTTCAAGTGCTTTCTCTATGGCGAATTTGGCCATGTGAGGGAAAATTGTCCCCAACAACAGCCGCCCCCTGAAGATACTCACGATCCTCCCTCAGACGACCAGCCTACTAAGCAACCTAAAGATAGAGCCCACGACCGAGAGGAAACTGGAGTAGCTACTGAAAAAGACGTGGGTGTGGGCGGTTTGTCCGAAAATCGTAGTTCTGTGATCCCACCGTCCCATGATGCAACTGTGCAGGAGTCGAATATGGATACATCCACAGACCCTCTAAAGCGACCTCGCCCTTCCGACACTGAAGATAATGGTCCGACTGCAGACGATTCAGATGATGGGTTTACCCTTGTCTCTCGCAAAAATAGAAAGAAAACATGAGTCACTCCTGCCTATCGATCATTTCTTTGAACGTTAATGGTATACGTACACAGCATAGACGGACCCTGATTTTTGATTACCTTGATCAATTTAAGAGTGATATCATCTACCTCCAAGACGCCCACGTTACTAGTCGTAGAGAATGTATTCAGTAGAATCGGGAGAGTAGATGCAGGGTTTTTGGAGCCTAGAGATGAATAACGTAAATGGCGTAGGAATCCTTATACGAGATCCATCGAGTTTTTACAACATCCAGTTTCAGACCGACTATGATGGGCGAGTGGTGATGTACGACCTATCTTATGGTAAACAACATTTCCGTGTAATCAGCTTGTATGCTCCAGCTATTCGTGGTGACCGCAAAGAGTTCTTTCTGGGACTGGACAGATACTTCACGACGAACCGGAAGTTATTGGTGTGTGGTGATTTTAACTGCCTTCTCGATTTCGAATATTTTCTCCGCAAGGAAGCTTTTAATGGCTCTCGTAAGCTCTTCACAGCCCTTAAAACGCCTAATGGTAGAACCACAGATTCGAGCAAGTTGGCCGAGCAAGTTCGATTTTATCAGGAGTTGTATGCTGAGCGAACAGTCGATCGCAATTCACAAGATCAATTATTAAATTTGATTCGCCAATGTCTCTCCGAGGACGAGAAACAGTCGTGTGAAGATCTCCTCACAGATTCGGAATGTATTTCCGCTTTAAAGCAGATGAAAGGAAATAAAACTCCTGGACATGATTGTTTGCCTAAAGAGTTTTACCTCACCTTTTGGAACCTACTCAAAGAAGATTTCGTTGAGATGGCCAACCAATGTTTGTTAAAAGGAGAATTGCCTCTGTCACTTCGACGGGTGCTCATTACCCTTCTATTTAAGAAAGATGACCATGAAGAGCTAAAGAATTGATGACCGATCTCCCTATTAAATATTGACTACAAGATTATCGCAAAACTCATTGCCCACAGAATCGGTCGTGTTCTGCCATCCGTAATCCACCCTGACCAGACTTGCGCTGTCAAAGGACGGTCTTCCGAAGATAATGCGACTTTGCTGAGAGATATTGCTGATTACGTCAACGCAAAGAACTTACCTTGTGCTTTTATAACAATTGACCAAGAGAAAGCCTTCGATTCCGTCAACTGGGACTTTATGGACCGAGTTCTTGAACGAATGAACTTCGGACCTGTGATCCGTAAACTTATCCGCTGTCTCTATACGAATATCCAGAGTGCTATCCTCAGCAATGGAACTGTTTCCCCGTTTTTCAAAGTTTTTCGTGGATTACGACAAGGATGTCCACTGTCTCCCCTGCTATTTGTTATCTCCTCTGAAATTTTCGCCTTGGCGATTCGAAACTTCTCAGACATCCGAGGCCTCACATTGCCCGGTGGTGGTCACCAATGACTATGGTATCACAATGGCTTTAGAGATTTTCGAGCTTTTGGTACTGCTTCCGGTGCTCGGATGAACAGATCCAAATCCAAAGGCTTATGGTTGGGGCGGTGTCGTGGCCGGAGCGATGCTCCTGGGGGACTTCAATGGTCTCACACAAGCCTTAAGATTGTCGGATATTACTTCGGTGATGAGAATGCACCTTTCCGTACTTGGGAGTCCGGCACCCAGACGTTCACCAATGTTCTTTCCGAATGGAGATCACGATTTCTTACCCTACGTGGGAAATGCGTAGTGATTCAAGCCCTTGCAGCGTCCTCTATCTGGCATTTGATGAAAATTTATCCTCCACCGTCAGACGTACTGAAAATCATGATCACAGCCATGTGGAAATTCATTTGGTCCGGTAAAACCGAATTAGTTCGCCGGGAAGTGTGCATGTCCGATTTTCAATTTGGTGGTTTTCGAGCCCTTGACCTGGAAAAGAAAGGCAAGTGCCTCCTAATTCCCCGCGTATTCAAGTTCCTAGCTGAGAATCCTGCGCCGTGGAAACCACTGATGAAATACCACGTCGGTAGAACTTTGGGTATCAACAACAACAGCACTCCAAACAGCAATGTACCGACCCCGTTTTACAGATTCCTCCAACGAACTCTGAAGAAGTTTTCTGTTGACATTTCTGCCCCCAAGCCATGTAAATTCTATTATGATCACGCAGTACTCCACCGTGTAACTCCAATACGCCCTTCAAGTCAAGTGAAATGGGATTCTGAATTTCATGGCCTTAACTGAAGAGATATTTGGCAACGTATACAATTCGGCTGGGAAGACCCAGTGCTACGCGATTTTAATTGGCGGACAGTACATCTCGTTCTTCCCGTGAATACCGTCCTCCATCGCTGGAATTCACGAATTGCGACCAAGTGTTCCCGATGTGGCGCACGATGGGAAAACCTCGCTCACGCGTTAGTCCTCTGTCCCCTTGTCAATCAATTATGGTCCAAAGTGCTGTTCCTGTGTAACAAAATCGAAAGCACCGTCACTTCCTTTTCTGAGAAGTCTATCTTATTTGGAGAGGTTCCTAAGAGTCATAACGAATCATTGTTACGCTATCTCATCTCAGCCGCTAAGTTCTCAGCTTGGAAAGAACGGAATTCTTGTCAGTTTGATACAGCTACCAAGATTGATTGTCTCGTCCATTTCACCCCTTATGTAAAGAATAGACTTAAAACGGAACAATACATGCTCGATTTGAGTAGTTTTGGAGGGAAATGGTGCATCAACAAAGCCCTCGCTTCGATTGTAACTGGATAGATTATTGAACATGTGTGACTAAAATTTTATTCCATTTTCTTTTAACCCTCCTGTAAATAGCTAACTAAGAGTGTACATAGTTTGTGTTTAATTTGTATATAACGTGTTCCCCCTTTAGCCGGGCTTTTAATAAAAATTAACGGTTCCGTCTGTAGTTAGATATCGCTCTATGGCATTTAAGTCATATCGAGCACTCTACAGGATTAGTCATTGCCGCTTTGCAATGTGCGCACGCTCACTGCTTGCAGTTAGAGCACTCTGGCAATTGACTTTGATGTCCCACATTTGTGAGGCATCAAAGGTGACTGTA
>JBAHVQ010000103.1:1253074-1265337 GCA_036872915.1 Nanipora kamurai
GTTAAACGGAAAAAAAGTCCAAGTTTACGCAGCTGCGCGGCGGACTTACTTTCCATTAAATTTTCTGAAATTTTCATACTTTGTAAAAAAAAAACCCCAAAACTTTCAGCCCATTAATTCAAATTGGATTTTAAACCCCTCATTCATGTTTACGCAAGCCATTCAAAACGAGGCTTCCACAAAATGCTCTCCCGTTTTTTGAGGTTAAATTTTCTGTTTGTTTTTAGTGTTAGATTGACCTGAAGATCCTAAAGTACCTATACTAACACAAATCTGTGAGACATTTTGATAAATTTATAGTTTTCTAGGCATTTCAAAATTGTCTACTTTTTTTGATACACCCTGTATTTTGGCAAATTTTGGCATGACAAACAGGTCATGTATATAACACTTCTACAGATAATTCCAAACACACTCACCAAACTTACAATTATTTTATAGATGGAAATGAACTTAAAGGAAGAGCGCACTAATTTTAACCTGTAAAAATAGAAACTGTTGTGAGCCACCTTAAATTATGAGAAAAACGGATTAAGGATTAGGCCCTGGCCAAACGGTATGCCGTTTGGCCACCAACTATCATTGACTGCCTTCGCCTGTCATGGACTATCATTTACGTTCAAATTTTTCTACGATAGTCGATGATAGTTTTTCCGTTTGACCACGCGTTGATGGTAGTTGATGATCTCAAGATCATCAAAAAATATCAAAGCCCAGCATGAGTAACACTAACAACACGAAGAATGAAAGAAGAAATGATAAAAGGAAAAGTGGTGCTGAGCCAATATTGGCATTAAAAGAGGGTTTAAGATTGCGAATGAGTAGACTTTCTCGTAAGAGAAGTTCGAACTCGAAAGGAGAAGAAGAAAGGATTTTGAAATCATCAAAGGAGACTGCGTGACCCGTGTCACGGTGGTGTGAAAGAATACTGGTGAGGGGAGGGTTAGTGCGCTTTTTACCTGTTAGAGGTGAGATTTCCATATAGTCAGATACGCGTGTATGGAGGTGCCGGATGGTTTCTCCGGCATACGAAGCTCCGCAGCTTCGACACGTAAAATGATAAACTACATGCGATCTTAAGCGTACATTTATTGCAAACAATTACTACTATTACATGTTACCGCAAACCCACTTTTACAGGCCTTCTTACTTCGTTTGATTCCTTTATTCCGTTTTCTTACAAAAGTTGTTTGATTTTCTCTTTATTTAACCGCTGTTTCAGTATTTGTTCTACATACGTTATTTTTCATGCTGAACTAGAAAAACTCAAACGCATTTTTATTAACAATGGTTACCCCGTAAAACTTCTTGACAGATGTATCGCGTCCTTTCCAGACAAAGTCTTCTCCAAACGGTTCCCAAACGTGTTGTTTACCTTTCTTTACAATTCACTGGGCAACATTTTTCTCAAATCCGAACTTAGATAAAAAATCTTTTCTCATCTGCTTTTCCTCACATCAACATTAGATGTGTTGCTCGCCCTTCGGTTAGACTTTTCCCTGTAACTTTTATTTTTAGTTCGTCCTATGACTGGTTAATGCATAAATATTATTACAACGCTGTAACTGTTTACTGAGGCTTTAGGCAGTTATCCAAACTATTCTCTGAAGATGTTGTGAAGATAACAACGAAACGTTGGAACTTTATTAAATATTATGATTTTACTTCTGTGTCCGACTCAATGGCTTTCTTAAAGATATTTTGCTGGGCTTCGATATTCCTCTTGAGATTACGTTTTCCGCCTGGCGAATCCATAGCTGATGGTAGTTGATGATAGTTTGGGGTTAAAATGAGTTCTTAAAGTGTTATCGAATATCATGCGCCGTTTGACCAAGGCTTTAAGGATTGAGCTAGTGGGACTCTCATGTTTGAGCGCAGGTTATATTTGCTGTTATTTGGCTTGATATTTGTACATTTACTTGCTGGTATTTGAAAATGCCTCGAATTGCCTGATTTCTTATTGCGCGGAAAACTGGCACTAACGGATAATTCAGAATGAAAGTACAAAAACATGTAGGGTTAACAGGGACATATTGTCCGGAATTATTCATTAATGCCAGTTCTCCGCGCGATATGATATCAGGCAATATGTTACGTTTCAAGTTGCACTGTGTTCTGCTAGTTCCTCACTGGGTCCCAGTTTATCAAGGAGTCCCAGTTCCTCAATGACGACAAAGTCTTCCTGTTGATCAAAAGGTTACGGGTTCAATTCCCGTCTGGGGCTCAGAAATTTTTCTTAGTAATATAGTTCAAGGAACATCTGCAAAAATGTACATATATCTCTACTTCGTGCAAAAAATATCCTGAAATATTTAAGATAATGCAAAATCTTTTCTAATATAAATTTACGAAGTTTTGTTTTCTCCTTCATTTTATCCAGATAACAGTGAAGTTGTGTACTGGGCTGTTGGTTTGATTCACGAATTTGCCATTAATAACGTGGCGATGGAAGAAATCTGCGGCGTACCTATTTTACTGAAGTCGTTATACAGCGTTCTGGTGTCCAGCGAGGCTAGCGTTCAGAGATTAGTTTTAAGAGTCTTACGTTTCCTCGCCGAAAGTTGTGAAGAATTTAAGTTGATCGTAACTCACTACAAGCAGTTGTTGGCCAGACTGCCTATCTGTCTTGCTTCGGGTGACGAGGATTTAGTTTCGTGGTCATTGTTTCTCGTTCACGACATAGCGAAAACAGGTTCGTACATGTGCCAGCCGTCAGTAGTTGACCAATCAATTAATCTTTTCCCTTATCAATAGCTAAGAAACCGTTGCATTACTTGGACATAACGTTATGACAAATAACTTGAAAAGTCCATGCGACAGAACATTTAATACTCTCGGTTTTTGGAAGCCTCCGAAAACATATTTTTCTGTATGGAACGACCAAGAACGGTAAATGACAAAATATGAATCTGTTTTCTTTCTTTTTTGTACGTTGCCGTAAAAAGTGATACCTAGAAGTCAAATTAAATTCCATGCTAATTACTGATAAAGGAAGCAATAAAGAGAAAAAGAATATTTCATTGTTTAGGAAGGATGACATTGAAGAATAGTTATCTTTTTAAAAAAGTTTAAAATAGAAAGAAAAGAAAAAGAAAACAAAAGGAAAATACAAACAAACAAAAGATCACTTCAAGAAGACTAAAGCTAAAAGTGTACAAGGTTTTGATTGGAACTCTGTTGACCGTAATCAAATCCCGCGTCTGCAGCCAATCAAATTGCAGAAATGCGCAGGATTCCACCCGCTCCCGATTAATGAAAAGATAAAGAATGTTAAATAAGAAATACATTGATGGTGAAACAATTGCTGAACTTTTTAGCACAAAGTATCGTGGTCAAATGTCAGTGTCTAGTAGCCTGTGCACAGATACGGTAAGATGAGCACATCTCTCACCAATTAGGCGAGTACACAGTGTCTTGCATATCAGATGTTTTCCTTATTTTCTTTTTATTTAATGTTGGAACCCCTGTATTGCCTGTCCAGAAGAAAAAAGCGGAATACTGCTGATACCACAAAAGTTAAGCGCATGCGTGAGTGGTAAGCTGTAATGTACAGGGTTTCCTGCTGAAACCCAGGCACCCGGATGAGCAAGGGACCTTGATTGGCCAGGTTCCTAGTCCTGCTGGGGTCCCTTCGTGAATAGACTCGTCTGGTGTTATCCAGAATAAAATTCATCAAGGAAACAAATGATATTTTTAGGGCTATAAGGGTTAAGAAAATGTATAAAACATATTTATCATAACATATATATGTACCATATTTTGTGTACGTGTGAACGATTGCTGTCACTGGTAGGTACATGTAGTTTGTGTTTTGTTTGACTAGTCGCTATTCACTAGCAGTGGGGCTGAAATATTTTAGTTAGCCCGGCCCCACTGGTAGAGGAGAATTTCTGTTCTCTGTTAGTTGGCATGTTAATACAATTAGTTTGTGTATAGTTGCTCTGATAAAGTCTCAAGTCAACGTTGTTGAAGCAGAGAACGGTGTACAAATGTGGGATGGTGCGTTGGCAATATATAAAACAACGCAGAATGTTAAAAGGTTGGTAGACTGCCGAATACACGTAGAAAAATTCTGACGTTTCGAGCAATAGCCCTTCTTCAGAGATTGAAACTTGCTGTTAAAGAGGAATGGCAACTAGAATAGTTTTTGTGCTAAAAGTCATGTGAAAAGAATTGACCAATACAATATGAGAAATAGAAACAAACAAATCCTAGCAACGAGCAACCTAGCAACGATAAGGAAGTTACTTGCTAGTTCTCTCCTGCCGGATGTCTGTTCGTCCTTAACGGAGCGAACGCATAAAAGAGAGAACTCCCCTTGAAATGCATTCTAGTGTAATGGAGCGAAGCGAGTTCGTTGACAGTAAGCTTTACTCTAAATGTGAAGTTAGAACCAAAACTTTGCATTTCTCATTAATGGACCAAAAGTCAATTTAGAGGCAAAAGAATTTTGTAGAAAAGTACTCACTGACAGAAAAGAAGTAAGTTAAACATATACATCCTATATAGTTCAACCTCGTGAATTTAATTTATTCTTGTTTACTGCTATTCTTAGCAGAAACTTCAAGGCGTCAAGTTCCTATTTCTTCCCATTTTTTAGCCTGCTTCCTACTTTCTCCTATTTTTCGAGGAATTCCTATTTTTTCCTATTTTTTTAAGTGTTTCAGTTAGTTTGCAGGATTTTTTTTTCTGGACGTTTCCATATCCGTGCATTTTTGTGGACTTATTTCAAAGTTGACTTGCACGCGTTCCTGCAGCACTGAAGTGCATTGGTTAAGTATTTGTCCACTATTTCCAGTATTATTGAACCGTGGGATTTTATGTGACAGTTTATCAAAGATATCGGAAAGGATGAGAAAACCGTACCCAAGAGCATCAACTACAAATGAGCGGCAGCAATGCTTATGGAAGGAGAAAAGGAACTAACTAAAGTTTTGCTTGAATTTGTGAACGGTCCTCTGTTTGGAGAGTTTCTTACTTTCTTTCAAAAGAGTACTGCAGCCATACACTTGGTTCATGACAACATGTGCCAAATCCTTATCAAAGTGGTGCGAACGTTCCTGAAGCCCACTGGACTATAAGGCAAGTATGGTGCTGTACTGGGATCTGTTTTATGTCAAGTTACAAGTGGCTGACGTTGAACTTTTCATTGGTTATCATCCGGGAAGGCCTTAGCATATTTGAATCCTGCGAAACAGTTACTAGTTATTCTTGGGATTTGAGCATTCTATGTTGCCACCACCTTCAACTGAGGTTACCCCTTGCAAACAAACTCTTGAGAGACCTTGGTTGCCTTAATCCCCTCAAAAGGGACCGCAAATCGACCGATACTTCCATGCAGAATCTTACTAGGAAACTGTAACCTGAGCTAGGCGTCTCATCTGTACTGGATGAGTGGAAACTGATATGAGCCGATGGATAGGTTTCCGAACTTGATACCAATCAGCGGATTGACCATTACTGGAATAGTGTGCTGTTGCTAAAGTCAATTGATGGTAACAGCCGATATCAATCTTTGCCTTAGGTGATCAAATATGGACTTGTTGGAACAAACAAATACTGAGTCTCAAAGAAACCTTTCGATAAACACAAGAGTGGTGACGAAAGAGAGTTCAACACTACGAGAAACTACAATCATTGCTATCCGCACTGTAATGTCATCAGAGGAAAAGTCACAAAACAATGTTGATTCTGAATGCTGAACCCAAATTTTGGTTAATTTTAGTGCAATGTTGATTGTGGTCAATCTGCCAAGAGAGAAAAACCACTGTAAGCATCTAACTGTTCGGCTGCTGAAAGTCGTCGTTGATTTTTATTCCAAGAGAAACATTTGATGACAGTCACTTTTGATGTTCTGTGCTGAAATTCAATGTTCGTATTTGTGCTTCTCACAGTTTTAAAGGACAATTACTAAGGATTTTAAATTAAGGGCTATCTGTGAAGCATTCAATTTAATTTGTAATTTGGTAGTCGTAGAATATATTCTGGTTAATTTTACAAGAGAAAGTACTCCTTTTTGTTTATGCGGCAACGCCTGTTAAATATTGAAGCGTCAGGTTGTAGAATAGAGTCGATTTTGGACGTTTTAAGAGGGTATAGCCAGATAAAAGTTCCGATTTTAGGTGACAATTTCTATTTTTTTCCCCCAATTTTTTCAGCACTGGAATACCTATTTTCCTGTTTTTTGAGTTTGTTCATCGCTTGACGCCCTGAAAATGCAAATAAATACGAAATCAAACACCAGCCAATAAGATTCTTCCCGTATTCGGAATACTAAATGACTGAGCTACTCATGCAGCCTCTACTTATGCACTCACTCCGTGTTTAAAATTTGACAAAGTTTTCTAAAAAACATGTCACGTAGCAAATGTGGGAGGCCAAGACTTGTGAGTAGGCGAATTGGTTCAGTATTGGTCCCACATTTGATTTTCCAGGCTAAGTGTAATAAATTTATTATTTGCAAGAAGTTCTTGCTACTCTTGTATGAGTGCACTGCGGCTAGAAACGTACCTTGCTCGAGTTTGGCAAAAGTCCGAATGAATAATGTTTAGTTCCAAGAGTTCTCACGACGCCGTTCTGGTTGTAAACACAACATGAGTGGGAACTTTTCTAAGTTTACGTGACGACGTCAGCACTTACGGCGCAGAAAATGTTTGGTGTTTTTCATCGAATAACGAAAACGTACCAACTGCATCGACTAAAATCGTTAGAGTAGTAGAAAAACGAATATTTAGAATTGAATATAACAGTGATGCATGATTTCCTTTCGATTTTTAAAGTTTATTTGTTTTGCTTATTACCGGCTCTGCGTATTGCCCCTATTGTAGAAGTATGTGACCCAATGAATTGGGGAATTACTTTGCTCATTATAAATTCACAGTTTATATCTGCAAAAATCCCGGAGTTTTATACAGATACAAAGAAGTTAATTTATAATAAGCAATATAATGGCCCAATTCTCGGTTTTCTTTGCATGTATCGTTGATACATTTCCAAGAAGGACAAAGAAAACCGACTTAGATTTGAAATAACGAGGGTTAGTGGATACGATGGGAGCTTCTTCATCTTCCACACCAGGTTGAATGTTGTAGATGTTATGCATGCGAGAGCTTGCTGTTATCTCCAGACAGTATGTTGACCTTATTTCTCAGAAAAACGTATTCTAAGCACTAGACCAGAATCAAAACCGCGACCTACCCATGATCAGTAGGACGCACTAACCATCGATCGACCGAGACTCAAATGGAGGGCTAAGGGGCTGGTTTGACAGATAGGCTATCTGTGCGGCTGAGATGGTCTGAAAGCTGATTCACTGATAATATATGACACGGTTAAGATTTTCCTTTGTATTTTCCCCACGACTGATTAATCAATTTTTCAACAATTGTTAATTGTTAATAACACCTGAACGTTTTTACTGCCTCTCTTGGGCAACACTTCTATAAAAAACCCCACTGTTTTAGCGTCATGGATTTTCGCCTTATATAGGATTTTATCTTCTTTAGATCACTTTAACTTTGTTTATTTTAGGTGCCGAAGCCGTTGAACGTCTCTTTCAACATTCGAAAGGTGTGGTCGAATCCTTGGTACAACTTTCATCAAAAAACGCCACTGCACAGGATGCAAATACAACATGTCGTTATATCGCTGAAACTTTAGGCTTCTTCTGCTCTGTTGGTAGGTGGAGTTTTCCTTTTAAATAATAAGTACCAAACCGTGATTCGTTAAACATCTGATGTTCTGCAACCTATCACAGCAGATCTCCTCAATGTACATTCAAATGCTGGAACCGGCTTGCAGGATTTCGCTGCCAGTTTAACAAGTTTGCCTTACTAAATTTGCCTTTACCAGGCCGGACGTTTGCCAGAGTAAAATACTAATGATATCCTTCCCCCTTAATGGGTTAACTGGTACAAGTACAATTGGTAACCTGTGCTCTACCATCTATACCGTAATGCTCGTTATAGCATCTCAACGGCGATCAGAGGGTTACCGTGCCAATTTTCGTTATGGACTCAGGAAACTTTCCTGAGTTTACAGCTTCAGAAGATCCGGCTTTTAAGATTTGCAAACTTTAAGCTACCATATGCCATAATCAAAGTGCTAAATCAAAAGTGGACTAGGTTGAAGGCGTTACCCCACAACACCGGGAGTAGACTTGCCACAAGTCGATCACTTTTGTGTCACCACAGACGGGCAACTAGAGGCGGAGTCGCGAGACGAGGTGCGAACTGACAAATATTAAGAGGTTGAATTATTCCACTTGCAGGGATTTAAATCTGATTAGCTATTCTAAATAGCAAACGTGATTAGCATGCGTCACATTATGACAATAAGATCGTTTGAATATGTGCTAGTTATTGGCCAATTGATGACACACCCCCAACTACACCTCGGTCCAAAAATCTACTAGTAAATTTGGCTTGTTGCAAGTAGGACAAGTCCTTTCCAGCGGAGAAACGAACTGCGAAAAAGAGGCTGGGAAGGACTTGTAGCAAGTCTACATCGGGAGGCGTTTCATATGAATGAGCGTTTATTGAATACGCTCTTTAGTGGTTGAAGCTCATATTGAATATGGGTGATCATTGGAGTAAGAATGCGGCATACATAATTTCTGGGATGGGACATGAAAGTAAATATTGAAAATCGTTGATAATGTTGATGAAAATCGTTGAAAAAGTTAATAATGGAAAACAGTATATTAGCATTTGGTCGAGTAGAATAAAGGTTTAATTTCGCACGTGTGTTCAAAGTTTTACAAAATTTCCCGAGTTGCGAACCGAGGAGAGTCATATGTAAAATTTGAAAACACAAGTGAAAATAAACACTAATTTTACGAGGACCCATAGGGTTACTTATTTATAACGAAGAACGTAAAATAAATTCATTTTACATTTTACCAACCAGTCATGCGCGCAGATTGGTAATTAGGGAAGCGGGAGGCGTAAAGAACCCACAATGCCTACTTTGTTATAAAAACTGAAAATGATACGGGCTTATAAAATAGAAAAGACAGCATACAAAATGTAGTGTTGGACAATTGCTCATTTGCGTGGACGTTTTTGGGTTATGAAGAGGCATTTACAGTAGCAGTGACGAACGACCAAAGTCCCATATTCCTCTCCTAGATGGACAATGTTCAGGTGGTTCAAGTGTCGGAAAAACGGCAGAGTGGTCTACTCTATTTTCTTTCGTTTTGTTATCTAACAAGTTGATCAAGTTCACGCCTCAAAAGTTAACAACTTGTCTACCGTTGAGGAAATGTTCAAGTAATGCAAGATTCAAGGTTTTGGCGGTTGCACCACGTTTTATTTAATAGCTTATTGAAGTTTGCTAAACTTTCGTTCTGTAGGCTCAGGACATCATATGAGCGCTGTTTTATGTTGATGGTATCTTGAGCTCCTAGGACAAAACCTCAACAAATTTTAATTAATTAAAGTTAAAACCGTGGTGTGACCGCAGATAGTTTGATTTAAAATATCGCCAAATACACCTAAATGAAAAGGTACAAATCTTGTGTTACAGGGTTCCCATGACGCATTAAAACCAGAAAGGACGCATTAAAACAGCTGGTTGCAGGTCCTGTGGGACGCACTAAATTATTCGCTGGGAATACTGTTTGTGGGTGCAATGCTTTGTAAAATATATTGTTCCATTAAATTAATATAAATAATTTATAATGCAGATCAAACTTGTTGTGTTTTATTAGAACTGCAGAGTGCTATGGATACAGATAAACGTTTTTGAATAATATAAAAATTGAAAAAATGCTCTCAACAACTGAGCGTTTTGAAATTTAATTAAAACTTTTCAGCTTCTTTATCCACTTTATAAGTTTGAACACAATTTTCCCAGCACTTTTCTTGTGGGCTGATTGATCGTGTTACTTGAGGGACCTCTTAAAACTACCTGGGGATACTTCAAATTTTTTTCCAAGGAGTCCCAAGGACCTCCTACAACTATCAGAATCTACTAATGGGAGCCCTGTGTTAGACCTTGGCAATGTTGTGCTGCATCCTTCATGTGAACCATTTTTGTCAGCAATGTTCTTTAGCCATTATGGGTTTAACACTGCCGTCATGTGTTACTGCAACCATCTTCATCTATCGATGCTGCAACAACTTGTTTAACAAAGACGAACAATCCTATTAACAACACTGTAACAATAGTGAACGTGGTTGTTCTCCCAATATATTATTACCAAGTTCTATGAACAATCGTTATCGCTTCAGATGAACGATACTGTAGGTTCATCTGTGTTGTTCATTCATGATAATAACTTTTTATTAGCATTATTACACCAAAAATGCTCTTACAAATTTGTAAGGTATAATATTTAACAATTATTCCATTTGGGCGCGTCGGATACACGGTGATCGATGGTCCTACGAACTATGCAACCTAGTTCCATAACACTGCCAAATGTTTTGTTGTCCCATTATTTTTGTTTAATCTAGAGACCATTCAGTGTGACGTGGTGAAGGCAGGTGCTTTGAAAGCGGTACTTGTATTTGCGATGATGGACGACGTGGACGTAAAATTCTGGTCAACATCTCTGCTACTGAATTTATCGATGTCTGCTGACTTACTCAAGGAGGAGATTGTAAAAGAGGGTGGTGTGAGGATTCTTATTGATCTGGCCGTCAGTGATACGGATGAACCACAGATCGCTATACAAGCTGCAAAGACTTTAATAATGCTGGGATTCATAGGTAAGGTGTACATTCTGTGTACTTATTCATTTTAAGGACTGTAAACTAAACCTATACATTTTTTTCTCGTGCTTGATTCGCTGAGAGACCGCTACCTGACGTGTTAATAATTATGTGCATTTAATAGTTATTACGAACACATGTATTGACTGGGCAACGTTGTTTTGCTGCAAATGGCATTTTGCTCATTCGTCTGACACTCCGCTTCGGTAAACAATTCTAGTTTGGTCTTCTAGTTTGGTCAGTTTATCAAACAAGGATCTTGAATAAAATGAAAAAATGAAACAATAATTGAACTCTATTATGGCGAAATACCATGATTAGTCAATTATTTGCCGCTGCTTTTGCCATCGGCGTATAGTCGATCTGCTCACTACTGATAAATCACGACATTTTGCTGAAACTCGTCTAGCAATTTATAGTTATTGTCGTAACATCACCACTAGCTAATATCTAGAAATCTTGACTCCCTGAAACTCGTGCCCAACCCTGTATTTTAGGTTGAATATAGCGTTACCTCCACCGAAATTACCACTTGGATAAATACAAAATCTTCACCATGCTATCGACAACGGCCTTCAGCTGCACTAGATGTGCAGGATTTCGGGTGCGATTCCGATCTGAAGGCCGAAGGTTCCTTTTTTTGCAACTAGTCCCGCTTAACTCTTTATTCTTTGACGGTGTATGACGTTTGACTCATTCATGACGGTTTGGATGAAATGACTAGAAATCAACCTGTAGGGAACTAATGCTTTCGCAAAAGCCGAACTGTTATCACCTCTGATCAGTCGAGGTCATAAAGAATTGTTATGATATACTAATTGTTTTAGTTGATTGTTAAATAACAGAAACGAAATCTATATGGTAGAAAGTGATGGTCCTCATGAAATTAGTCCACACGATTACACACTTGACTGTCAAAGTATTTGTTACGAATATTTGAATGAGAAATACATCAAAATGCCACAGAAATCTCAGAGCAAGTTCCCTATCTCGGCTGCTGTAGGTTATCATCAACTTTACGTTTCACTACCTGGCAAGCAGCATTCGCTCGGTATGTTAGTTCTCATTTTAGTTTTGGTTGTTTATTAATCTTTTAGCTTTTTACATGTAGTTTTCCCAAGCTTTCTACTTGTATCATCAACAATAAGCGTTTCTCAAATGGTCGTGGAAACCATTACTCACCCATGTATTCTCATGGGTGAGTCTCTCTCAGAATAATTCCAAAATAAACTAAACCAAGGACCGGCGCACACCTGTGATTGTGGAGTCCCATGAGGCTCTTTAATTTTGCTTTAGTTGCTCTGCGGCGATTTACAACAGTTATAACTCAAATGCATCCACTGCCGATAGTAGTATAACGAATGCATTTTGACTGAACTCTTAATTTACACTTAAACAGCAATACGAAAATGATCGAAAACATTAACTTTTTTAATTTCTTGAAAGCAGGTGCGCTTAAAGCCCGGTTTCGAGTAGTATAACGAATGCATTTTGACTGAACTCTTAATTTACACTTAAACAGCAATACGAAAATGATCGAAAACATTA
>JBAHVQ010000103.1:1272374-1283581 GCA_036872915.1 Nanipora kamurai
ACCAGGTGCCTAAGAGCCCTGAAGGGTTACCGTTTTTAAATATTTTTAAATAAATAAATAAATAAATAAATAAATAATCGAATCTTGATATCCACGCGAAAACTCGAAGCGATTTCTTCAGATTATACTTCGCTAGCAAGTTGTCGAATTCATCCAGTTCGTCAACAGAAACAACAGCCAACACTTCCTTAATCACTTTGGCTTCCGCAGCAGACTCAGGGCTTTCTTTGGTCACATGATTAGTTGGCTAGAGTTCATGGTTCGACAACCACTTCGGACCATTCCACCAAAACTCAGAGTCTAGAACCGATCCGCCTCGACTTTCCAAAATCCGCTGGACTTTCCGCCGTTGGTACGTATCTCCAAGCATCGATGTTGTGTTCCTGTACCTTCTGGACACCATGAATAAATGGCAACTCGATGATATTGGTAACGTAGGAGCCAGCAACTTCACTCGGGTGACCGTATTTCTCCTTTAAATACTTTATCGCTCGGTTATAACCTTCTTCGGTAAACAGAAGACAATCAATAGCGCTTCTAATATGCGGCTCCTACAAGCTCTTTCAAATGGGAGAACTTTGTGATTGCAAGGACGTTTAGCGAGTCAACCATTGCGTCAAACTGACCAGAAAATCGTACCCAATCATGCGGCTTTCCGTTAAACTTCGTTATGTTTAACTTTGGTAATCTTACGGTAGATTCTGACAGTTGTTTCGTTTTGACCGCTGCCTTGAGCTTTTAATCAATAAGCTGTTTTTCGAACAGCAATGTTTTGTCATGCACCTTGGCGAACTCTAATTCTTCATTTTTTTCATCTATGCGCTTCACAAAGTTCGAAAGTTTTTCACAAGACTGGTCAGCAACAGCGACTTGTGCGTCAATGGTTTGCGACCAATTCTCTATGTCACTGTCCGGTTCGCCATGCCCAAATTTTGCCTCTTCAAGTAACCCCTTTAAATCGTTAATAGCACTTACGATTGTTGAGATCCTTAGTTTCACGTCCAGGTCCGTCAGCTGTTTCTTCATCGACATATTGTTTTACCACGATGATCGTACCACGCAAAAATTATAACCAGAAAATAAATCCCGTCGGAGGTGCCAGTAATGTGGGAAAAGGAGTTCGATCCTTTTAGTAAGCCCCACACGTTCACAAACGCAATTGAAATAACACAGAACACAAGGAAATAAAGATGTACATTCAAAAGTCTCTTCGTCACAACCAAACTCGAACTCCGCACTTCGCTACGGTAAACACAACACACACTCTTACTAAAAAACTACGCACGTGCTAATAAATGTCAATTAATCAATTGTCAACAATAATGTTCCCAATAATAACAACCCTAAATGTTTATTCTAAATTAACCATTAATTGTGCTAAAATAATAACAGTTTCCGACAGAACAAAAGCTTTTTGAATCCCTAACCAGGACGATCAACTTCCGCGGACATGTACAGGGGCGGCCGAATCAGGGGGGCCGCGGGATAGGAATGTAGTCTTTCCTTGTTCTTCATTTTACTTATCCTTCGCTGCGACATTTCGAATTGGTGTGCGCAAACAACAGAAGATGGTATATTTCTGTCACTAACTAATGGGTTGCTATGTCGAGCACGATCAGCATCCTGCTTCCGTAGTATTCTGGAGTATTGGGTCCAAAATGTAAACAAGCCATACTTTTGCCAAATGGACTTGTCCTCCTCTTTATCCCTTTAACCGATTTGTGATTTGGTCCCTTTGGCCCCCCCAAAAACATTGGCTTCCGTCGCCCCTGATGTAACGATTCTTCCAGATTAAAACTATTAACTTTACTTTAAAATTTACTTTATTATCCGCTCAAGTCATTGAATTGACTTTCGTTGAGTAGGCCAATCACGAAATTTGGCAGATAAAGCCCGCCGCACACCAGCCGATCTTGTCCGACGAGACGCCTAAAAATCAAAGATCTTTGATTTTTTAGACATTTTGTCGGATTTAATTTGGCTTGTGTGCGGCTGTTTCCTAGTTTATCGGCGTGAAACCTTGACGTTCCGCCGAAAAATCGGCCAGTGTGCGGCGAGCGTAAGTCAACAAACTTTAGCCAAATCCAGGAAAGGTACAAGATGTTGGTATCCTATGACGCGCGATAGCGGACAAAATCACATTTGTCAAATAGGTATACGAGACCGATTTCATATATAACACAATTACTTTAATATGCTGGAAATTCTCAAATATACATGTTCAAACCCCAAACATATGAAACACGTTCTCAAATATATAAAATATACCTCGGCTTTAAGTGACATTGTGTACCATATATAAACAGTGTCGTCAAATATAAAACACATTCTCTCAAATATAAACATGGCGCAAATGTATAAACCACGCCGCCAAATACTGTATACAAAAATACACGAATATATGTACCCTAGTCGTAAAATGTAAAACATAGCACGGATATGTAAACCATATAACCAAATATAAAACCTAATGCCAAATATATAAAACATGCGAAATATGACAAGTGCCAAATATATAAAGCCAGGTTACCAAGTGCAGACAACGTGCAGGCTTAAATCTGTGCTTACATGAAGTGCTGGATAAAAACATTGAAGGAAACAATCTTCTTATCGCTTCTTCTACATTGCCAGTAGACCCATCGTTGGTAGACGCACTGCCACTGGACCTCGAACCACGATCCGCTACATTGCTCACAGCTTTTATCAAGTTAGACAGGATTTGCACATGCCGTTCCGCCATGACTAAACGAACCATGAAAATGTTTTTTTCAGATTCATTTAAGCACAGACTTAAGCCTGCACGTTGTCTGCGCTTGGTAACCTGGCTTTATATATTTGGCACTTGTCATATTTCGCACTCATGTTTTATATATTTGGCATTAGGTTTTATATTTGGTTATATGGTTTACATATCCGTGCTATGTTTTACATTTTACGATTAGGGTCCATGTATTCGTGTATTTTTGTATATTTGGGGCGTGGTTTATACATTTGCGCCATGTTTTATATTTGAGAAAATATGTTTTATATTTGACGACACTTTATATATGGTACACATGTCACTTAGTGGCTGTTCACATGAGCCGAGCTAACTTATATGCTGGCTTATCGATATCGAAATCCAAGCTACGGTATTCCATACTGCTTTTATACGACGATATTAACTGTCGTTAATCAGGTTCACTGCCATTTCTGTTGACCAGCGAAAATTCTTCTTTTTCTGTCTGTCCGCCATTTTGAAATCAACAAACCACGAGGTGGTCGGCACTAGATCATAGACAACATATGCACAAAACTGAGACTCCTGTTGATACTGATCAGCGGTGTTCCTTAATCCCATACTTTGTATGATTTCGTGTCATTTTATGTAAATAGTCATGTTGTGAACAGGTTGTGTGGTTGGTATTTCAGTATTTACTTTGGAATTTGCCGATTTGGAAAATTTTATACCGTAATCAAATACGTTTATGTGGATTAACAATCAAAATTCAATGAAATTTAGTGTGTTAGTTATCGGTAAGTAACACTTCGTTTTTTAAACGTTTTTTAAATTTTTTTCTTGCATTACTACAGCATGAGTAAAAACCTTTCAAATTATTCAGAATAATACGCTGCATTCGCTGCTTATAATGTTATGTTTGATAAAGCGCATGACCAATACAAACCTGATGTAAATGTACATGATATTAAGTTGTATTTCGTTGGCATTTTGTTTGTAGTTTTATACCTATTTCTATGGACTATCAATAGATCCGAACTATTCCAATACTGGTCTGCATAATTTTATGACAAAATTGTTCAGATATGTAGATTTCACCGAAATTATGAAGATATGCATTTACTTTGACCATCATAAGCATGTAAATTATAAGCATATAAGAATATATGTATATTAGCTAAGCTTGTTAATTTACATATTCATAAACATCTTATATTTTGTGTTATATAATTATTCATATTCACGTACCAAAGTCAGCGTTCGATTTTATACATCTCCAGGCACTTTGTGTGTTCTCTTTGTATTCTTCGAATTGCTCAAGCATTTCTTCTCTTGTAGCGCAAATAATAAGCTTGCCGCCATCGCTTTCCATCGGTTCTACGGAGGCCATCACACTTATCTAAAGTCCTTAGCTTCGCGCCTTATTTTAAATTCGCGCGTTGTTTTGATACAAAGTATGGGATTAAGGAACACCGCTGACCAGTATAAACAGGAGTCTCAGTTTTGTGCATATGTTGTCTATGATCTAGTGCCGACCCCACGAGGTGGAATCGAGCATGCGCTGTATTTGTTTATTTTTGAATATTATTTATTGCTGGCCCGCTTGATGGTTTCACATGGGCCCGGGAATGCCGAGATCCCGGCTCGCTCAAGCGAGATCTCGACAAACCGGGCTAGCCCTGTTCCCATGTGAATGCAATCAGAAAAAGATATAGAAATGATATAGGAGGCGGGATCCAGCCCGGCTCATGCCAGCCGGCTATATATTTTTAGAACGTGTTTCATATGTTTGGGGTTTGAACATGCATATTTGAGAATTTCCAGCATATTAAAGGAATTGTGTTATATGTGAAATCGGTCTCGTATACATATTTGACAAATGTGATTTTGTCCGCCATCGCGCGTCATGGTATCCTGTGGTATCTCATGATTTAAGCGAGGAGAATGGTACTGAATGAGGATGCAAAACGCCAGAAGGGATGTACTTGGTTTTGCAAAATTTTCAAAGTTTATTTTTTAAGAATTAATTAATATGTCAAATAACGACGAAGATTACAGCAGATGAAATGAGAAATTTGACTTAACTGATTTTTGCAGAGATGTAAGATGGCGTCATTGTCGGAGGACGAATGTCGAGGAAAGGTAAAAGATGTGATGAAAATCTTCTAATTGTCACGTCCTGTTGAGTGTTGTATCACGATTGTACATGCGTTACTGTTTTCCTTGCATTTCTTTATGGTGTGATGTGTTTATTATTTCCTGAGGATCTCGTAATAATCTGTTGTAGTTAAGACAATTTATACTGGAAACACCAGGTATTTTATTTTTTTCCAAGATCATTGTGGTGCGTTGCATTGTATCACGATGTCCATAATGTCTTCTGAATGGTTAATGCACCTACTTCATCATTGCGGAGTCCGAGGGAAGGGGTAGTGTTGGCAGGGATAATCCAGTCGACACTTTTGTTGGTAACACTTTTTGATCAGATTTTCGTTCATGCTTCATGCATTAATATGCCCAGTCAAAACTTGTTACACAATAAAATGCCTTACAGCGTCCACATTACCTGTTGATCAAACATCCCGCATCACAACTATGATAGGTAGACCTTGTTGAGGAACAGTTTATGCTACTGCAATTGAAAGAGCATGACTTTTATGGCAACAAGTACATATAAAAATATATATCTATTTATACTTTTAATATCTATGTGTTTTTATGTTGTATGTATCCTAAGGGTGCATTCTTTTGGGACTGTTCTGGTTTAGGAACAGACAGAGATGTGTCTTTTTGGGACATATTTCAATTAAAGTATGAATGGAATTGTATTTCCTTTATTTAAGGAAGTATAGATTGCAGAAAGCAAATAATCTGTAGATTTAATCAAAACACAGAGATTTTTTCCACCTTATTCTGGAATAGGAATAGTTAGAATAGGTCCAACAGAATAAGTCTAGCATCAGCCTTAAATACAATAGAAGGTGGCCATCAATAGCAAGAATGGGTTGACCAACAAGAAGGAAACCTGTAGTGCCAAGTGTAGTTTTCTAGTTTGAATTTTAATATCTTTTTACAGTATATAGTCTGACCACCTGCTTGTGGGCCAAACCTGGTCTGTGCATGAGTTTGGGCTGACTGGCAAGAGGGCTATCCATCAGTGAATATTATACTGGATGATACTGTATACTGCATGTTGTGTGGTGTTGCCACACAGCACCTAACCACAAATGGCTACTTACTGGAATGCAACATTCCTTTCCACATTGTTTTACTTGGGCCAGTAGTTGGTCAACTTCTCAAATTTGGTTCAGTTTCAAGTTGTGGAACTTGTACATATACTTGAGAATGTTTTGAAATTTTGGGAACCAACAACTGTGATTGGCTGGTCATGCAAAAGGATGCTCCATGTGGACAAGGAGCATTTTGTGCGATAGAACATTTCATGATCAGACATCAGGAAGGAGTTAGGATGACATAAATTGGCCCTTAGTTTGTTTTTTTTTAAATATTGGCCCCTTAACCGATGCAGTTGGATAGCCCTAATATAAAACTGGATTTGAAATTCTAGATGTTTATAATTCTTGCCATTTATAATTCTTGTTCTAATCCAAATAAGTTTAAGATGTTATGATATGCCATTTTGAAATTATTATTAGTGATTTCTAATAGTTTGAATATTATATAATTACTTTATCTGACATTGTCAGTATCATAAAATTAATTTCATTCCCTAAAGCTGTTGTATGATACATCAGTAGGAGTACTATTTCCTCATACAGTCACTCACTTTTACCTAAGGTTATAATTTAATGGGTGAAGATAAAGCTATGACCAAACTGCTTATCTTAATCCTAAAGTCCTGACACTATGCCTAACCTTAATTTTTTCTCTAACTTGATAGCAAATTATTTCTCTATCTGTTATTCCACCATTCTTAAAATCTTGTGATGAAATTTTATATGTACTATGCCAATTAATAACCCACATCATCAAATCTTTAATGAAAATGTTTTGTTGTTACCTTAAACTAAGTTCACCATGTATTATTAATGAACAAAACCCTGGCTGTGGAAACAATACAGTATCTGTGATCACATCCTCAGTTATCATATTGCTTGCCCTTTCTCTGGGCTAGAAGGTGATGTTACCCAGGAAACAATTTTGGACAATGATTTTTAATTATAAACTAATTAAATATAAACTAAATAGTTAAATATAAACTAAAAAAAAGAAAATAATTAAATACATGTAACATCTCATTCATGAATAATATGTAGCAAAAAATTATTGAGGCAGCATTATTAATTTTTGCATTTCATGCACAAGTCATTGTTTAAAGTCATGCTAGATAACATTATTTGACATTGATATGCATTAAACCATCCACTGTGGACAGTATCTGGGCTTGGTTGTGTACACATTATTTTAACATTTTAACATTGACATGCACTAAACCATCAACTATGGACAGTATCTGGGCCTGGTTGTAGAAAATTCATGATCACAATTAAGTCAGCCATTCACATGGGGTGATTAAATTGTAGTTAAATTCTTATACTCTGATCCTGATTGGCTGAACTAAGCACTAATCATGATTAGTTAATCACATTTTTATACAGCTGGCCCCTGGTTATCAGTTAAAATGAAATTGTACATTTTTTACTTCTACTGATAAATGTTGTTAAGTTTGTGAAATATCCTGGCCTAATTTAAGAGCAATGTTTACTTTAGTGTGATGCAAGCCAGATATATTTGCTGACTGGCAGGAACTACAGAATTTCTAGAAGCATAAAAGTGCAGTGGTTTTTTCAACACTTTAATTGTGTGGTGACTCCAAATCCTGACAAAGTTATTGTGAGTATCTGAAATTTAGCTTTTAGTCAGACAACTATCAGTTTAATTTGAGATTTGAAAAAATATCTGTACAGTAGGTCAATGGTCATAATCATAATTATGATAAAGCAGAAACAACTGACAGCACCATCATTTCCTTTGAGGTATGGTGAAGGGAAAAGAGGGACAGGTAGCCCATCAGTAGCACTACAGTGAGCATTTTGAGATAAAATTTATGTTGTAGTGGTTGGTGCTTTGATAGTGCTGTCTACTGACTACAACTTGTCCATTTGCTAAGTAATCCAGGCTTTGAATGACTGACTCCATGATGATAAAGTACAGTATTCTTTAAACAAACATATTATCTCCTGTAAATGCAAAATAGCCCCATGGGAATATACATCCATCATTGTTGGGTTATACAGTAGGTTCAGAGTATGATGATTTTATATGCTTTCAACATGTGTCAGTTATGCTATTTCTCAGTTGTGCTAATAATAGGTCACTAGCTGACTCATAACAGATTTCATGTCATCTGACATTGTAAATGCAATGCTTTGTAAAAGCTTCTGAGACTACATGTATTTTGACCCAAATGTTTTTTTGATGTTGTTTTACTTTGAAGTTTGAAGCAAAATGTTTCCAAAACGTAGATTTTTGTTTGTAAAGTACATGCATGTCACTAAATGATCAGCATACTTGTATATACACTGTAACACAAAGGACTTGGATCAGGAAATGGGGAGGGTGTTTTTGTGATTGGACTGCACTTTAAACTTACAGCCATAAGTAGCTAACTGAATTAAACATTTTTTTCACAATGTCAGCATTTTCAAATGAGGTGAATATTATAATTAAAACAATAAGCATGTGACTGCTTGGTGTTGTCAAGGATGATATGTAAATGTATGTCAAGTTTGTTTCCTAAGAAGAACGTTTTATTAGCCCCAGGTGGAGATCTACCTATAATGTGCAACATTCTGATGACTGGTGAGATGCTTAAACCATTGACAGAGATACATGTACTGACCAGGCCCAGCAGGGTATGAGGGGCTATAACATCCCTAATTTTTTACAGAGCCTAAACTACATGTGTGTCTTGAATTCTTCGTGATTGCCAGAGAAAAAATCACTTGTATTCACCTGTATCATACTTGTTCAATTGTAACTATAATTTTCTTTAAGATTTTTCCCTCTGTAATACTAAAGGTATAATCTGAACATTGCAAAAGGTGGAAACAATTTTGAGTGTTAGAAAAATACCTTTGCCATGTACTGTAAAGATTTCCTTTCTTCCTTTGCCATACATAGACATCATTTTGTGTTACTGAGTGTAAATGCCAAACACTCCTGGGAGCCAAGATTAGTTGGTCCATACAATTTCAGCAACCCTGCTCTAGGATATGCTCCACTGGGCCTGCTGAGACTCAGATCTGAGAGGTAGTTCAATGGTTAGAGCATCTGATCAGTCTTTAGAAGGTTGTGGTTTCATGCTGCTAGGGGGCTTAGAATATGCTTTTCTGAGGAAATGAGCTTGACAACTGTCCGCATAATGTCCAAAAAACATTAAACTCTCATATGTGCAAATGTGTATAACATTCAGCACGTTCAATAACTTTACTGTATTAATATATCATGGTAGCTGGGCATAGGCAGTACATTGAACCTTCACCTGAGCTCTTGATCTGAGCTTTGGTAGCTTAATACTTTGACTATCTCAGTGCCCATCATCAGAAGGTTGTGGGTTTGATTTCAGTTTGGTGCTTAGAAATCATTTTTTCTGACAAAAATGAGCTAGACACATTATCTCATATACATGTATCGTCTGCTAATGTTTTCATGTTAAATTTCAGAGTTCATCTAGTGAGGAACTTGAAGTCTTGTCAGTGCTTTGTAAAGGTCCAGCAGAACATTCGAACAAATGTATGGTTGTTCCATCATCACTTATCACTTTTCTTGGTCGTATTTATAAGTTTGTGTTCTGCCTAGATGTCAGTCAATCGCTGGCAAATGTGGTGAGTATAAGTTTATTTTAAACTGCAACCAGTACTTGTGCTATCATACCAATTCAGCTACACGTATGTTCCACCACTGTCCACTAAAGAATTTGTTTCATGCAAATAACTACCTTCTGCGTATAGATTTTTCTTTTGCTGAGAAGAATCATTGATCCTCAAATCCACACAAAATACTGAATATAACTATTTCTTCTGTGTCTGACTAAATGTTAGAAATTTCAGGTCCTGTTAAAAGTGACAATTGTGGCTAAAATATTGCGACAACACTGAAACTTTAACTTGCTTTTCGTGCCTACCCGTCCCCCTTCAATGTTGCAAGTTTTAGGTCAACTTTTTATACTTAATGCTGAACACAAATTTGGTTCATGTGGGAGCTTGGTAAATATCAGACGACTAATGAACGTTCGTCAAACTCGTTATCTCAGAAAAACGATTTCTGAGCCCTGGTCGAAACCTGTTTGCAACAGAAGGTTGCCGGTTCGACTCTAGGGCTCAGAAATCGTTTTCCTGACGTTTGTCTGAACTTGACGAACGTTCACTAGTGGTCAACTTTTTATCTTGAGCAAGACAGCATAATCTGACGCTGTGAAATGAAGCAACGTTGATAAGTGGCGGAGGACGAGCATAGAATTATTACACATAAAATGCGGGCCCCTATCTCTTGCCAGTAATCCGGGGACCTCAACTGTAGAGGTCGCCATTTTCAATTGTTTTGCCCTTAGAAATCCGCCATTTTGTTGAAAAGGAATCCTACCCAGGATTATTTTGTAGAAAACGAACAAGGTTATTCCATGATACTGCATTGTACGGAAGAAACTAGATTGGTCGATCTGAACGTGGTATCCTTGCCAACTCACAGAGAAACAATACAACAGTCAAGCCTTATTTTGCCAACAATTTTTTTATGCACACGTAAAAACGCACGCCAGCTTGAAAATGGTTGAGCTGGCAAGCTTGAACATGGTTGTCCGGTCAGGCTTGTTCTTGGATGTTCAAAAAGGCTGTTCATGGTTTAATAAACGAACAGACTTGAATAACGTTGTTGCAACGATATGTTTCATGTATGATGACATGGTTGTTTCTGGGTGATGGGATAACAAGCAAGAACATGGTTGTTCTGCCAGCACAGTTTCGGATCAGTAAGCGATACTATTTTTGTTCGCTGAATCTAGAAGTTGTGGTGTTTTTAAAAATTCACATGTGTAAGTGGCAACAGCAGCATTTCTTCAATCCGCCATCGTTCGTTCTGGCATGGTTTCTCGTGAAGGTGTCGAAAATCCTCGAGTGTTACCCACTAATAACACGAACTGAACGGGCATGAATAATGCTGTCAAACTAACAACATTGCGCATGCCTGGTTGAGCAGCATAAAACAATCCTGTTAGGTGAACGATGTTGTTCATACATGATCACGCACAACATGTTGTTTGGGCATTACGAAGTAACAAGAGTGAACAGCAACGTTATATCAACCACGAACTTGGTTGCTGTATCAAGCTTGATTTTGCTTGTTCTGTCATACATGAACAACCGCTGTTGATTCGCCAAGCTGTAACAGCATTGACGGTAAGATACAAGTTCACGGCAACCAGGTGAAATTTCCGACATACCAAATGCTACTCTGGTTTGTAAATATT